>QFDV01003650.1:12300-54127 GCA_003315845.1 Lactarius trivialis
GTTCCACCAAAACCTTTGAGCATCACTCCGTTAAGACTCCGCCAACCGCTCTGTTGATCACCCCGTGAGAAAATCACGTACTGGATTGTGCGCTACGCAAGGCGCAATGCGGGCGTAGTTTTGCGCCCAGTGCAAACATCGTAAACCTCGATATAGCAAGGTTCCGGCCATTTATGATGCCCGTGGTCGGCTGAGGCCATCATGACAGTACCATGCGGTTCAGCACAGCGCTCTCTGACAAAAACAAATGAGTCGTATGTGCTTTGACGATAAGTTGAGCTATCGCAAACGTGCGTCACAGCGTAATAGCTAAATACAGAGTTATGCAGGGCCACCAGTGACCCGGATGATGTGTTTGACGAGCCGAACAATGGCGTCAAATCGGAGATCCTTAGAGTGATGTCTCTGCTCTGCAAACGCCGATGACACCAAGCCAGCGCATTCAGAGTGGATGGTACGAAAATACCACCGCATGTACCGACGTATAGATAAACCTCGGGCCACACCACAGTCCTTGGGAAGAACGGCCATAGGTCTAACACGGGACCGTCTATTACAGTAAATCGAATAAATATCTATGAATCTACATATGGTAAACGCGCTCGACATCAGATTGTGATTGTAAAACATACACGTATGAAACACAGCAAACACCCACTCAAGCCAGGTGACGATTAAGCTGAATGATGGGCATCCAGCTACCTGACGACACGTGCACTACGCCAACTAAGATGACATCATTGCGGGTGATACCATTGAACCCGATGCGCCAGCGAGGATCACCCTGATGTACTTCCGAAACAGCTTCCTGTATCATGATCGATGATTTGGTTCTAAAGCAAGAGAAAAAAGAAACAGTACTTACACTCATGAACTTATCGACGGAGCGACCGATATGCCTTACAAATTTCTCAAAGGTGATCGGGTTACGGCTTGGGGTCTCGTCTCGCGTCTGGAATTGACGCTTCCACTCATGATAACCAGGCCACTGAGGATGCGAAGATAAAGACAATGGGAAACACGCAGTGGAGACACACTCACATTGATCCGGATATGGACGGAGGTCCTACCACCCACATTCACTTGTTGTACAGAGTCGATAAGTCTTCTGAAGTTTCCAAGGACAACATCTGACAATGGCATCCCGATTGACCCGTCGTCCTGACGGAGGAAAATGGGTAGCTGGAGGACGGCGTCTGTCACGTACTTGCGCATGTCGCGCGGGGTCTGTGGGAGCCAAAGCCCTTGTGGGATGATGGTTCCTCTAGATAGATCGGCCTTATAATCCAGGACCATGATGAGAAATCCCCGCGAGGACATCGCATTGGCGGAGACGGCTAAAGAGGTGATGGGTGCGATGAAAAACGACGTTGGCCATCCCGGCGCTGAGAAGCCTACTTGGATGAATCGAGGAGACACTTTGAGAACCGAAGCAAAGAATGACTCCGAATATGTTCCAAACGCGAGTCCTATGTAACCGTGCTGGAGCATGCTCTCTCCGCCAGATACCTGGGGGACAAAGTACGCGGGTTGCGACATGTTCAAGGCGGGGTGGTATGGAACGTTATACAGGCGTCCGTAATGACTTGCTGGAGGAATAACCAATACGACTGGAGACGGGAAAAGTTGGTAACGTCAAGGTAACCGGATCGCAGTCCCATTATATTTGTTGGCGAGCGGCAGGGCGGGACGGAGTAGAGGAACAATCAATGACGAAGAAGGAAACACTGTCAATCCGTCAAAACTACACAAAAAATAGATAGAATGATCTAAGTCCAACACGTTGCCCGAAGAGTCAACGGTGAACCTCCCCACGAGATGTCATTTGATCGCAGTGCAGCAAACACCGTCAACTTGGCGCTTGAGTGTGATGAAACATTGGAGTGGAGACGGAGAATAAATCTGTGCCGTCTAGACATGTGGACCAAAAACCGCGAGGCGTGTCAATGAATCTGAGCGTTGTCACTTTCTGGGTTATAGAGGCGCCGCAGCGAGCGTTTAATAGGAGGCGATGAAGATGACTAGAACAGCGCTAGAAACGGAGGATAGATCGGGTGCTTGCTCCGGCCGCTCTCGGTTGGGAGAGCTAGAGTAGTAAGAGTTGAGATTAGTGGCTATCAGTTGGAAACATCACTGGCACAGCTTTGTGTCTTGCGCTTGCCATTCCAAGGTACAATTTATTCCGGCCCGTGCCTACCGTCTCACGTTGTCGTGATTTGTCGTGATGGGGCCCGTATAATTGAAGGTGCAGTGTGACTGGCACAGCAAGAGCATATGCACTTCTCGACTTGGAATCCTCTCGTCCTCTCGTCCGGTGATCCTTGCAGTTCTCACACCACGTACCCAACTGTATTCCGCGCTGTATTGCTGCTATCCCAATGTACTCAAATGACTCACTCGGCACGAAAAACTGGTGGCCGCAGCATTACTCGGTCTACCCGGGGTTTAATCCCCCACTAGAAAAATGTGGCTTCATATCCCCTTCGTGTTTCGTTCCTCCCCTGACTGACTCAGACGGTAGCACCCTGAAACCGACTTCAAAGTTGGGAAAAAATAGAGTTGATGACTTACGCGCTCAGGGCCGAGTTGCCGTGACTAACCAACCCTTCTAAGTGGGTGACTTCTCGACGGGCACGGGTCTTTCAATTTTAAAATTTCTCATCTCCGGTAGAGCGATGGCTTTATTCTTTTGTGGGAGTCTTGTCACTGAAGGCCCGTGAGGGCTTCGTTCTCGAGTGGTCAAGGAGTCAAAATCTTGTGTAACATACTCACGCAGGAGGAAAGATATTTTGCCTCACGGCTGAACAGTGTCTGTACTGGCGGCCCCTGCATGAGCCCCACAACGAGGATGCGGCAAGTCTTGGAGTCGTCGAGACCCGAAATGCCTAATGGTATCACTATCCTCTTTCTTAGCACTAGTTTCAAAAAGAGAAGGACGCATTCCCTGATTCTATCGGTGCAATTCGATTGACATTGCAAATTTTCATTCTCTGGTTGTCAGAGCAAGGAACTTCTATCGATGTCACATCTCTTATTCTCGAGTTGATAGGCAAGCCATGTGGAATGAATATCGCCAAGCTTGGGTGTGTAATGTACTAGCTTGGCTACGCGACATCTACTACTGGCAACTCAGGCCAAACGATGAGCTATCACCTCTAAATGATAGATGGCCGTGAGAAATGTGCGTCCGCCTTCGTTTTTCTTACCTCCGCACTCCAATCAAATTGGCGCGGTTAGTCCCAAATGAATGTCGTGAGGGTGGAACGTAATTCTCCTGACACAACCGGAGCAAGACTAAGCAGCAAGCCATGGGAAACATCTCGTAGGGGAGCAGCCGCAGAACTGGTCTGTAGCTCATAGTTCCCTCTCATAGGGAAGGTTGGGCGGACCGGCGATGTGGCCGCAAGTGTCGGGTGTTAGCCAGCTCCCGAGTTCATTTCATTTGGGTACCTGTTCGTTCCTTCCACAGAAGTGATGGCCTAGTTACCGCGCTTCAAGTATCCCATCTTGTATTTGGGCGGGTGGGAAGGATCGGACCCTCCAATTGCGCCAATTGTTAGTGAAAACGCTTGTTCAAGTTATCGCTGTTCACAAACTTCACTCCGCGTGATAATTTTTTCTTCTTAGTAGACTAGGTGTTTGCGCACGGTGTACATTATGAAGGATTCTGATCCGGTGTGTCGATGGCATTGAAATACGTGTATGAAAAAAAAAAAAAAAGATTGGAGCTGTAGGCAAAACGATCTGGAAGCCCATCGCCATCGAAGGACAGTTATTTCTCGTAACTTTACCGCTTCGAGAGCGAGGAAGACGTCTGCAACGGCCAGTCTGCTGGTGTAGTCCCCCGCGATTTTCGGAAAGGTGACGTGACCGTTCCACGAGGGCGGGGATAATGAGAAAGGTATGCTATAATACAACGTCGTGCGCGGGGATACAAGAACTTACAGGAAACCCAAAAATCATGATATGAATACCTTCTTTAACTTTGAGAAATCACACTCTTCGTGAGTGCGGGGGCATTTGACCTTTCCGTCATTTTGGGCGGACATCTCTTCCAGAGCCTGATGGGGTTTAGAAGTGATAAGAAAGATATCGCAGGTGAAACACGGAAGGGGGAAGGGGAAGATACAGCATGACGTGAGAAGAGATAAATATGGAGAACTTACCTCTCTAGAGTAGACATAGCCGTTAGGAAACGCCATTGGGGCATTATCCTCATCCATTATTTTACCACTCAAGCGGCAGACAATGGT
This sequence comes from Lactarius trivialis, assembly GCA_003315845.1. Lineage (NCBI taxonomy): Eukaryota > Fungi > Basidiomycota > Agaricomycetes > Russulales > Russulaceae > Lactarius > Lactarius trivialis. The sequence continues at coordinate 16,554 of QFDV01003650.1, forward strand.
CGAATTAACGTGATGGCTGAATGGCACTTCTTCTGCAAGTTTACCGAGCCAGGGATCGCAAACCGGGCAGTCATGGTTTATCATGTCATTGTCGTAACACGTTGGAAGCTTTAGTGATGATAAACCACCATAGAGAGCGAGATGTAGCAAGGGCTCAGAGGGTAGGGTATTGAGGCTGAAGATGGCGAGACGGAACGACTGTATTAGGTTTGACCAACGACTGGGGTCATACAGGCGCTAGTGTTTCGATTTAAAATTCGATGACGCCTGTCTTTTTCGAGAGCACTTACCTTGTATGGGTTACACGTTGTTGTAGGCGGGAATGCGAGCAGTGCGGAGGCCTGTTGAATTTGCATCAAGTGGGTTTCCTGCCACGGTATCAGATGTTTCCGAGAATAGGCAATGGCGTCCGTGGTTCTTCGATCGCGAGCCAGTTCGATGTATTCTTGAAGACGCAAGTCAAACTCAAGCGTGCTCTAACGCGGAGATCAGAGGCAGGGAACTGGGGCACTAGAAGAGATGTACCTTGAACTTTCGTAGGGCATTCTTGTTTTCGCTACACCATAAAAGTGCTTCTGAGCAGCTATGCCTACTTAGGGCCTCCTCTATCCGACGAATGTCCATAAATAAATCAATATCGACCAGTGCCTAGCAACACCGTACCATTTAGCGAGGAATTCGGAAAAGGGAATAGCAAGAGGTTTGGGACTTGCCTCGATGCCCTTCTCTTGGGCAATATGCCTGGCAGTCTGCACCCGGCCGTGTCGGAGGACCCAGTCCACTACCCACCTGTCTAAGCGAGTGTCGACCCATCGCGCATATTCAGAGTCTTTACAATTCTGGATATCCTCGATCACAGCGAGATGTTTGCATCTCTCACGCGTGACATCCAAGGTTGGTGAACCTGCATTCGCTTGCAGTTCGGACAGCTGATTTCAAATAGGGAAGGGAGTGAGCGAGCGCGAGCTAGATAAAGCGGAAGAGATAAGGACCTTTCGCTTGAGACCTTCGACCCTGTCTATCATGCCCTCGAGAGACTTGATAGCTTCCTGAGGGTCTTGACAGGAAGACTGAGCATTTTTGGCAAGGTCGTTAGAGGTTGTCTGTATGGCTCCGAGTTCACGCTCGATGTTCTTCTGAGCGGTGCGAAATACTTTACGGTAGTTCTCGTACGGAACCTAATAGACGATATAACGAGAAAACCAGAGGGTATGGATATGACAAGCTAACCCTAGCGAACGGTTGTTCAAAGATCAAAAGGCCGTCCAGGTTAGGTTTGCTGGCGGACATCGAGTTATCGCGGAGGAGTGGGATTGAATGATTACGTGATGATGGATCCCTCTTGGTGGTGGCGTTGCGTTGCCCCAACAACTTGAACTGCGAGCGTGAGTGAGTGCGAAGGTGTGGTCAGGTATATGTTCTTGTTCCTGTTCATCGCATGATTGCGGACTCTCCAGATATTTTTACAATCACCGCCGACATGTCTCTCCTGTCTTTGGACCAATAAAGTCTAGTCACATCCCATCTTCGGCTGCTGTGTTTGTTTGTGTACATCATTGTGTTTGCTCCTGCCTGGTGCGATATGATACGAAACTGTAAGGACATTATTCCGAGACTTGAGCCTCGCGAGCTACCCGTTCGACTGGTCCCTTGCGATCACCATCATGTCCCAGCGCTACCTCGTCGCGCGGGCATGCAAGATCGAGCTATATTGCTTTCCGCAACAAGTCGACCATATTTGGGCACTAGAATCACAGAAGTAATTATTGAGGAAAAAACATCCACTTGATTATAAGAAACCAGAGACATGTATATATAATGGTGGTGTGGGTAGACTGATCCACAAACAGGACGAACAGCGCTCGTCGTCGAGTTACATATGAAGCAGTGGGCTGAGCCGTACGCCACACATAGGATCAGAGATATTGGTAACAGCGCATTGTGAAACTCAAGTTCTGCCGCTGCTGGCCCAGCCAACTGACGCCCGATTGTTGACGGGAAGGTCCAAATGGGTCTCGCGTCGTGTGCATGCCAAGGCTATGAATGCCGCTGAGTAGTAGCAGCAGCTCCTAGTTAGTAGCAGTGGTGCGCCTCGCTTAGTAGACGCTACACGGGCAAGTAACTTGAAGTCAGAACGTCGCGGCAGTTGGGTTCATTTGCCTGGTATCGTTTCACTTCATCTTCGAGTATTTTAACCTGGGTTCGACTGGTCTCTTCGAGTGCGTCCTAAACACCGGTCACTCTGTCTTCTGCACGGCCAGGAGACTTGGTAGCTGAGCTATCTCACCGATGGAGATATCCCTTGTAGGTTACCCTGTTCTTCTTTGAAGAGCTTATCCTGTTATTTGACGAGGAGGGGGGTGGGAGTGGGAGTGTTCGATAAAGCATGGAAAAGGAAAAGGAAGTCGTACTGCACGAGCTTTAGTCAGCTTGTCTTGTACAGTTCACTGAGTCAGTTATTCTTTGAGCTGGACATTGTCTTTGTGCAAACCCAGAACACGGGAGTCGACATCTTCCGGGACGCCCTTCCCTGAGACCGATGAACGCAAATTGCTGAGGTGCCAGTGTGTCAATTCATCGAGGCTTCATCCGATTGATCCCAACGTCACGTTCTCGCTGAACATCTTCTTCCTCTAACCAATCCCTTCGCTTTGGAGACTCACCTTCTCCAAGAGTGGGCTGTAAATATGTTCGAGTTGCATCTTGTTTTTCTCGGAAGCCTCTCGTAATTGCTGTTTCAGACGATTGACCTCCCCTTCAAGGGAAACTCTGTCATCATTGACAGACCCCCACGAAGATGATAAAATCTCTAATTGATCCCTGTTGACACGTTGACAAGTGCCACTAGATCCAATCTAGTCAGCGACGAAGCAGCGGCGAAACGGAAAGCCTGACAGGAGACAGACAATTGGATCTCGCGATCGTCAATTCCTTGGAAGCTGTACCGTACCGAACCTCGAGTTGTGCATGTTCTTTCTTCAGGTCATCGAGTTCCAGGCTGTCGAGCTCATAAATCATTTCGTGTAAGCGCTGCCGCCGAGCAATTGCTGCCTTGGGTCTGTGCGGCAAACGAGGGATCAGGGAAGAACACCATTGGACCAGGGATCCACGTACCCATCTCCCAAAGCCTTCCCATACGATTGTCTTGAGAAAGTTCTCGACGGAGGACTAAGACTCTACTCGATCGAACTGGTTCGTCCTAAGATCCTCAAGCTCCTTGTTGAGCTTTCAAACCTGAAGTTTCAGATCTCTCAGAGCGCGTTGTGCAGTTCGCCGCCCAGCCATATCTTCATCTCTTTGAACAATTACGCCCGCTTCTGTACCTCGGCTCGATTGGCGTTTGCATTGATCTGAGGCCATGGGACGATGAGAAGATAGTTCTAGTTCGTGAACTCCCTCCTGGTCTAAAGCCTCGGAATCTTTGGCACACTCCTCCTCAGTTATTCTTAACTTGGTTCGTGTCTACTCTGACTCAGACATGACAGTTTCTTGCGCTTTGCTACCTGAGGCAGCTTTACTCTCTGGGTCTGCAATCTGGTTCTTGTGGGATTCCATAAGTGGCCTGAATGCAGTACTCTTCCTCTAGGGACGTGTCCTTATACTAGATCGGTGTTTGTTTTTCCAACAACTAGGTGATCCGGTGACATATGTACCAGTTGTAAGTTGCTAAACATACCTTTACGTGCTGATGGAGGTCACCTTCCTGCAACTTCTTTTTGTATTTCTCCATCATATTCACTGTCACGGCAAGTCAATCTGATGTGTGGTGGAGTATTCTCTGCAGGAGATCTGACGTGTCTATAATATACATATGCCCAATCAGAAACTCTGTTGTACATGATGTTGCCATGGGAACAAAGGTAATCAAAAATATGAGATGCCACAAGGGCAGAGAAGTCTGAGAAGTACAAGAGGAAGGAATACAAGTTGATTACAAGGGTGTAGAAAAGTAGTCCCCCAAACTTGAGTGCAGGTCAGGCAAGTTGGACAGATAGATACAAGGCAAAATGGACATACAAATGAAAAAGAGACCATTTCTCCCGGGCCTGAGGGTCCACTACTGCAGAGAACAGATTCATTTTGCACAGCAAGTCCTTTAGTTCATGCTCCCGTGGTTGAGGGCAACTGACTTGTGGTGGCTTTGGCCCTGAGGGGATGACAAACACAAAGTACCAGTTTTCCTCTTGTGGTAGTGTGGTGTATCTTGAAAAGAAAGGAACAATACCTCTCTTTATTGGATGATTGGACCCCATTGTGAACTGAAAAATAAAAAGTTTCCCATCTGCCATGATAAATGAGTCAAATGCCACTTGATTTGGAGCCTCTGGCACATAGTAGACCATGGGCTTGATGTCAACTGGGCCAGGTTCTGGATATATTTCTGTGGTCTTTGCCCTGATGTGAAGTGAAAATGAATTTGCCCCATCAACATTGTTGGAGTGCCATCGGGGCAATTTTGTTCCTTGGCCAGCTCCATCCAATTGCCTTGTCACCATATGAACAAGATTGAGCTGGATGTTGTTCTGAAACCTTTTTTGAGCCAAAGCTTCAAACACGAGGCCAGCAATGCGCCTTGTGCTTTCAACGCTCTCCAGCCTTTTGTAGAGACTGACTTGCACATCTTGTGTGACATTCCAGAGATGCTTGCGAAGCTCCAACTCAACGGCACGTGTGATGAGCTCTGAGCTTCCATAGGAAAAGGCAATGCCATCGCTGAGATCCCGCTTCGCATGGATGAGATCCCACATGGGCAACCGCCTAACGAGGAGAACAGTGTGAGATCGAACATCTAAGCTGAGTATCGCTCCCTGTAAAACAAGGTCATCCAACTTTGCTAACGAAAGATTGTTGAGTGCGTCTTGATAGCGTGTTTCATACACAATGCGGAGGGCCTCGTTATGGAGGAAGTCAAAACAAATGCGAGGAGTTGGGCCAAACTGATAATACATTTCGTCTATACGTGGGTCTTCAGCTTCAAGACCATAAATGGTAGCACTACACAGAAAAAAACAGTCAGCTCGAACATAAAAGACGGAAGTGGATGAGCTAACGCTTGTGATATCTCTGCTCTCGTCCAAGGATTCATGATAGCAACTCTACATAGCGAGGTCTTCCCCAAACCTTTCCATCGCTCTGATCGAGGAGAGGAAGTGTATATAATGAGGTGTTTGCTGTCATGCACGGCAAGATGTTCTGGGACTCCAGTCACTCCAGACTCCTCGTCGGCGTCAACGAACGTCCAGACACGGGTACGGAAATCAGTAGCGGGGTGGTGGGGGAAGCATAAGGGTTCCACGAAGACGCCGTCATCTATGAAGAGATACCGCTTCTTGGCACGGAACCAGATAACCGGCTTCCCTTCAGTAAGACGTCGACAAATGGCATAAAGGATCCAAATACTCTTCCCTTTAAGCCAGTATATTTCAATAACCATACAATCACAAAGTAAAGTACTTGCCAATGCCGGGTTGCCCTGTGATGACCACTGAGGGAGGCATGTGCTTGTTACGACGGGATTCCAGATAGTCATCGCAGTATTTGTACAGCCGGATGTACTCATTACGAATCCAGAGCTTTGAGCGCCCTATATCTGGGATGTCAATATCGAGCGTTCCACAACCAGGACCGATGTCATATTCTTCGTCCTCGTCTTCATCCTGATCCACGTTCATGAAGTCGTTCCCAGGCCAGCCCCGCGCACCCTGGCGCCAGAATTTGCGATAAAGCTCCTCGAGAGGATGATCGGAAATTTTGGACCACTTAGTTCCCTCTGCGTCAAGGATGATGGAGTCATATGAAGAGCGCTGTTCTACGGAAGAGCCTGAGGCCATTCGGTACTAGTGAGAGGTTGTGAACGCAGATCGGTATTTCCGAAGTCACACTCTCAGCCACAGCTCAGCCACCAGAGTGGCGACATCACAGCCACGTGTTTGGGTTTGGGGTGGCCAAAAATGATATCCCACGCGACTCGTGGCCACGACGACGTTGTACACGACGTTGTACGCAGTCGTTGTACGATTCTGTCATCTCACGTAGGCAAGACTGTGTTGACTCTATGAACCTCGCTTGTATTATAATATACGACTACCGCTATCTTATCTAATCATCTCGTTTCGCTGTCGCGCTGCAAGGGTATGCACAGTTGAGCTAAGGATTCAATTTCAGATGTGACGCGATGCTTAGTCCACTTACCCGCATGTGAATCCGAGTGTATCTATAGAATCTATGCGAGCGCGTTCGACTTCCGTGATTTGATTTGACGAAGATCTACGAGGGTAACATGTTCAGGGTGGCGCTGTGCTTACACGCAAACTGTTCATTGATTGAAATCTCACAAATCTCAACTCGATCGGCTCTCACTGTGTCATCTGGAACTTTTAGTGCATGTGCAACCTCTGGCATCTGGTGCGTCCTCAAAACCTATCGCAGTGCGGTTAACAAGCCTTTTATCGTCTTGGGCCCTTGTTGTTCGGCAGCATGCAGAACGATACTTCTAATTCGGACACGCTGATTAAACCAATTACATGGGAGCGTAGGTGTGAAAACAAACGTGAATGTTAAGAAGAAGCTGCTCATCGGTATCGCTTAACAGATAGGCGTCTGTAGTGTCTTTGTTTGTCCGCTACAATACTCTTCAGATTGTGGCCTTCAACTTCGTTGAGGCTGAAGCAGGTCTAGATGTTCGAGTAGGGATGGCTAGAAGAAAAAATCTCTGACAGGTTATCTACAGCCTGTGAACATATCACTTGCCTCGGAACGGTTTACACTTACCGCCAGAAAAGCCGAGCGTTCCGAGGACGGTTCAACTATGACGCTTCTGGGCACTGGCAGCCTCGAATGCGGAAATGAAAATGAGCGGGGCAACCGTAGTACACTTGATATTCTCGTATTATTTTACCACACAAGCGGCAGACGATGGTCGAATTAATGTGATGGCTGAATGGCACTTCTTCCGCAAGTTTACCGAGCCAGGGATCGCGTCGTGGTTTATCATGTCATTGTCGTAACACATCGGAAGCTTTAGTGATGATAAACCACCATAGAGAGCGAGATGTAGCAAGGGCTCAGGAGGCTGAAGATGGCGAGACGGAAGACCGTATTGGGTTTGACCAACGACTGGGGTCATACAGACGCTAGTGTAACGATTTAAAATTCGATGACGCCTATCTTTTTGAGCGCTTCCTGTACTTTGTATGGGTCGCACGTTGTTGCAGGCGGGAATGCGAGTAGTGCGGAGGCCTGTTGAATTTGCATCAAGTGGATTTCCTGCCACGGGATCAGAGAATGGGCAATGAGGTCCGTGGTCCTTCGATCGCGAGCCAATTCGATGTATTCTTGAATGAAGACGCAAGTCAAACTCAAGCGTGCTCGAACACGGAGATTAGAAGCAGGGTCTTGTTTTCGCTACACCATAAAAGTACTAGCAACACTGTACCATTTAGCGAGAAATTCGAAAAAGGGACTTGCCTCGATGCCCTTCTCTTGGGAAATATGCCTGGCAGTCTGCACTCGGCCATGCCGGAGGACCCAGTCCACTCCAGTGTCAACCCATCGCGCGTCTTTACATTATATCCTCGATCATGGCGAGATGTTTGCATCTCTCACGCGTGACATCCAAGGTAGGTGAACCTGCGTTCGCTTGCAGATCGGACAGCTGATTTCAAATAGGGAGGAGAGTGAGCGAGATAAAGACCTTTCGCTTGAGATGAGCAATTTTTGCACGGAACGGTGAAATTGAATGATTACGTGATGAAGAATAGCTCTTGGTTGCGTTGCCAACTGTGAGCGTGAGTGAGTGGAGAGGTGTGTCCATGTGGATAGTCAGGTAAGTGTTCCTGTCCCTTTTCACCGCATGATTGCGGAATCAACTCTCTCCAGGCATTTTTTACAATCACTTCAGCATCATCATGTCTAATCAATACGCACATTCAACTTTCTACCAACAGCATCAACAACCCCAAGTTCACACTTATCCAAGTGGCGTTGACGGGTCACGATCTCCTCCTTACACTGATTACCCACAACAGTTTCGACCTTCGCAGCCTCAACCGGGTCAACTTCATCAATCCACTTATCAACTTCCACCTGCAGCCCACCCACTTCCCACCCCCGTTTCCCCGATACCTTTGCATTATGCCCACTCACACAACCTCTCATCCCGAGTAGCTCCAAATCATAGCCCAATTTCAGCACCAAGTCCTCAATATCCTCAGCAATTACCAGACATTCCTCATGTAGGTTATACCTCTCCACCTACAAGCCCTGTTTTCAATGGCCTCTCTCGGAGGCCATTGCCCACTCCTGGCGCTCCCCCATCACAGTTCACTTCACCTCCATTTCGTCCCCCTCTCCCCACACCTGGGCCTACCCCAGTACCCATCCCACCCCAGCGCTCATCGCAAACACCTACATTGCTTCCCAGTGCAGCCATTACCACCGTCCCAACCCAGCCCCTGCCTTCTTCTCTCCCCTCTGCTTCTCCTACTTCGCCTACAAGTAGCAGGCGCCCCCTTCCTCATCCCCGTTCTGCCCCAGGTGGCCCCTCAGATAGTGCCACCCGAAGTTCTAGCCCGATCAAGGACGCCACCAAAGCGTCCTCCGCTTCTTCTGGGGTGTCTGTGTCATTCCCCGCAGATTCCTCACCTCACTCCACCAAATTTGTACCCTACTGGAAACGCACCCTTCCTGAACCTTCTTCTGATCGTTCAGCCGGCGCATCTAGCTCACAGGAGGCTGTCAACTCGACTTACTCGGGCCTGAGCTCAGCGACTCCGGCAGAGGACAATCAACAACGCAATCGTACCAAAAGCTTCAACAGTGGGCGACCATTACCACCCTCTCCACTCGACGGTTCCATTGGCAAACCCCCCGTTATTCCACCCACAGTTGGCGTTTTTGGTGATCGGTCTCGAGCACTTCCTAATCCTTCCTTCTCGCCCGTGAGAGCGAACACCCGACCACCATCTCCTAGCGGCCCGTCGCGACCCTCCATGTCGGCCCCGTTTTCCCCTCGGCCCGTTTCCCCATCAAAGGGTACCTTGCCTTCTCGTCCGATTTCTCCTGCCTCATTAGATGATGATGGGAAGCCATCTCAAAGTGGCAAGGCGCATCAACAGGACGGCAGGACACCAAGTCCGCAGTATGGAATAAGAGATTTGCCCCACAAATCTCGATCTGTAATCAGCCACAATCATGCCAGGCACGCTCGAGTGCCAGCATCGACCGACAGGGATGAAGAACCACTTCGTGGTCGTGTTGGTCGCTCGTCGACACTTCCGCAGCCCCCACCGCAGAGCTTCCCTATACAGCCCAGCCATCGTTCGACTCGGTCAGTGACAATGCGTTCGGTCGCCCCTGCTCTTCCCCCTAAACCGGGCTCCTCTGGACTTGCTGTTTCACAACCTTCCTCACCCACCGGATGGCCGAGTTCTCTCCCTTCTCTTCCGCGTGCACCTATCTCCAGCACCGGAAAGCAGTTCACTGTCAACCACACACGCAACCCAAGACAGGAATATGTCAATCTAGATGATGCCCCACCTCCCTCTCTGCGGCGCTCTCCTTCTCCTTCCGCGGTTTCTTCTCGGACTGTCCCTCGGTCCATGCCGTTAAATGTTCATAAGGGTTATACACGCGATCCGCCCATACCGTCACGTCGCAGCGCGGCGTCTGTTCCATCGTCACCGGAGAAAACAACTGTCAGTCTTCCTCAGGTACCATCAAGTGCGAACCAACAAAGGTCTCGCAGCCGCTCTGTCACCCCTGCAAACTCGCGCCAGCCACCAGTGGAGCGCCCCCGTGCTCAACAACCAGTGGTCTCCCGCCCTCCTCCGTCGGCCTTTTCGCAGAGATTTGTCTCTGGAAAACCCCCGCCGGCGGAGCCGCAGACAGCTAGAGTCTTGGTCCCACATATATCAACGCCTGATGGGGATATCGATGAAGACGGTGGAAATGCTTCAATTTTTGTGTCCGAGCCCGAGCTCCCACAAATCACATTTTCTGATCCTACTGCGTCGTTAGATGCAGATGACGACCCGTTTCCGTCTGAGGGAGTACATCACGACCACGACCACTCAAACACTTTCCCGATGCCTGTTACTGGTGGGGGGCGGGTTTTCCCGCCGGCGTCATCTGCCCGTCGTGGCGGTGGCTTAGCATGCGGTGGTTGCGGCGGTCCGATTGTTGGGCGCATCGTCAGTGCTATGGGTGTCCGGTGGCACCCAGGCTGCTTCCGGTGTTCTGACTGTAACGACCTGCTCGAATATGTCAGCTCATATGAGCGTGACGGTAAACCATATTGCCATTTTGATTACCACGAGGTACTTTATTTTTCACACACTCTCTGATGACCAACTCGGCGCTCACCTTTGAGCGGCGATCTAGCGTTTTGCGCCAAGGTGTTATCACTGCAAGACGGCGATTGTGGATGAACGCTTCATTACCCTTGATGATCCTGAGCTTGGAAAGCGCACGTATCACGAGCAGCATTTCTTCTGCTCTGAGTGCGGCGACCCTTTCCTGGCGCCGAGCATTGATCGTCAAAACGCACAGGGTGCGAGGGGCATCACGTTCAAAGGCGATGGCGAGTTTGAGAACGACGATGTCGGCTTTACCGTGTACAAGGGATACCCTTATTGCGAGGCGTGTCACGTTAGACTCCGCTCCCCGAAATGCAAGAAATGCAAGAAGGGCATTCAGGACGGTATGCAGGCCGTAGAGGCTCTCGGTGGGAAATATCACTGGGAGTGCTTCTGTTGTACCGTATGTTTTGTTTTTTTTACGCCTTTTGGCGCTCGTTTCCTCCTCCAGCTCACTCCTTGTTTGTAGGGCTGCGACAAACCATTCGACGACCCATCTTTCTTCTTACGGGACAACAAGCCATTCTGTGAACGGTGTTATAGCATCATTCTCAAGAGCGAGTTGTGATCACACGTAGATTGTTTTTTTGTTTTGTTTTGACGATCATCTCATCACGACCTGTGAACGCTCTCACTACTGTATTTGTCTGCAGCCACTCATTGGTGATTGAACAACACGCCAGCATGGCATGCTTGTGTTGTGTGTATAAAGTACGATGTGGGTTTCAATTTCACGCCATGAAGCAAATTAGATTGTAGCTGTAGGGTTGTCATTGAAGTAGTTGCCCTCTAGAGAGTCAAGACGCGTATCCGGTTCTAGAAAGCGCTGTAGACGATGTGATTCTAGTATCGTGGCTACTTCCTTTTCTTGATATTCCTTGGGCTCTAACAACTGTGGTGCCGGCACAGGAGGAAGGTTTACGAACACATTGCGTGCGTCCCGTACAGCGCGGAGGTAAGGCTGAAGCGGAACACATGCACGTGGGACGTGCTTCTTCTCTTCTGTGAGGATGCGCTCTATCGTGCCGTACTTGCGAATATATTGTAACGCTCGTTGTGGGCCAATGTTCCGAATCCGCGGTGCGAAATCCGTCCCAACCAGGAGGGCAAAGTCAACAAAGGCCGCGGCGTCGAGTTGGAGCGCAGACCGCACCTCTGAGCCTGAGATGAGCAAGAGAGGTTTTTCTTTGGTTGTGATGTTGCGAAGAAGAGGTGCCCCATAGACCAGCACGTCCTATAGAGAAAAAGGCTTGGTGAGCGAATGATGAAAGCAAGTGTCTGAGTTCCCCGACATACTGTGTCTTCGCTAGCAACGTAGTCTGCACAGCCGTTCAGCACAAGAGAGGAGGCGAGGGCCTCCGCTTCGTAAGGACCGGTAGAGTCGATACACGGCACGCCCATCGCGTGCAAAACACTCTTACTCTCTTCGTACGTGATCTCAGTGGGGGGATTGCTGCGGCGAAGGAGGGAATGGACCATAAAACAACTTTTCTCTCGGAGGGACGCGAGGATAGTCTCAGTTGGCGACTCGTCGTCGTGGTCGAACGCCCCCTCGGGGTCTGTGAGCTTCTCCCAGAGTTTACCTTCTTCTACGGTCAGTAGGTACTGGGTCTTGGACATGACGGCAGGGGCGACTAGAGTATCGGTGGGATCCAAAGAGACGCGTTCGGTGCCATTGACTAGAGACGAGACAGCGGCTGGTTCAGTGGGGTCTACCGACTCTTGGGAAGCGAGCACTGAGGGTGTGGCTGTTGTGACAGTTGATGGTAACACCTCTACTTTTGTCTTTGTCATACCACGACGGTAATCCATGTAGAGATCAGTCAGGGAAGACGCTAGAGCCTGCCATTTTTCACCCTCCTGATAATCTTCGGGTAGTTCTATATCTGGGCGGGCGAGGCGGTCACTGAGATCACATCTTCCCTCACTTTGATTGATCACAGTAAACGACGGAGGAAGCTTCCCGACATGATAAAAGTCCGGTCCTTCGGTCCCAGCGCTATACTGGCTCGGAAACCTAGAATACAGTCTTCATTTTCATGTGAGGAAATCACGGGCGCAACGCACATCAGATCAATATCTTGAGGCGTAGGTTCGGTGGTATTGATGGAAAGCGCGTTTTCATAAAACAGATCTTCCAAATCACCATCCTCCGAATGGGAAAAATTGCCGGGGACCATCACAGAGTCTGCGTCTAAGAGGGGGCTCCAAGGGGACAGATTCATGGGTGATGACTGATTTGCGAGATTAAAGGGCTTGAATGCGAGATTGCCTTCAAAGTTGGACATCTGCTTCCGCAGGGATGCCACGATAAGCAGGCGTTCGTCTTTGTCAAGGAGGCGCAGAGAATTCAGGTCTTTTGCGATATCTAGCAGCCGCCTCAATCTGCCTGCTTCCATCTCTCCACGGAAGGCGTCTGTACGCCTCACGAGTCGTCGCCGGCTTACCTTCGTCGCGTCAATCATGATGCAAGAGGGGACCCGCGCATGCTTACCTCTTGGCTCTTTGCAATAGTCCGTTCTTCACCATCGAACACGCATATAGCTCGAATACCGTGTTCCCTGAATTCTTGGATGAGACGGTACCACCCCAAGATATGCCTATACTCGTGGGACATAGGGGCGAAGTGGAACCGTTGCGTGACGAGAGTCCCATCACTAAGAAGAAAAAACACGGATTAGGTGGGGTGAACAGAGATGACGGCAGTAGCAATCACATTACTACTGTTTTGTTGGATAGGGATTTAAGGCGATTAGGCAGCTGCGTTATTACATGCGGACTTCTCGAGTGAGAAGTACCAAAAAAGCCAGGGAAGAGACACGCACTAGGCTTTCTGCAAGAATGGTGTGAAACCCAAAACTCCCATGCGCCAGCGCCCTTCAAGCTCGAGAGGAGTAACAAGATTTGGCTGGTTGAGTGAGTGGTTGAGGCAGTTTCCTATTTTGGTAATTGGCCACGACCGAGCACATTCGACGGTATTTCGTCTTTGGTACTCAAAACTTGCAACGCTATCCGCGTGCGTCAAACCACGCTTTTCTCATTTTCTGTGTCTTGGGCTCAGAACATCTTTTCACCAGTTCATTCGCTCACTCTTTCTCCTTTTCACGACACTTTGCCATTCCTCGCAATCCCGCAATCCGCCGCCATGTCTGTAATGCTCACAAAGTTCGAATCCAAAAGCAATCGTGTAAAGGGTACGCCGACCGCGTCACAAAGAACTCGTCAATACTGACAGGTTGTCTTCAGGTCTCGCTTTTCACCCGACACAGCCGTTGCTCGCCGCTTCGCTGCACAATGGCAGTGTGCAGCTGTGGAACTACCGTATGGGCGTCTTAGTAGATCGGTTCGAGGAACACGAAGGTGACTTTCCGCAACCTTCTCCACCAACTTGGTACTTATCCTTGTGAAGGACCGGTTCGCGCGGTCTGCATCCATCCGAGTAGACCGCTGTTGGCGACCGGAGGCGACGACTATAAGATCAAGGTCTGGGGTGAGTCAATACGCCTGTATTCTGGATCACTATATTTACGTACCCAGACCTTAGGCCGCAAAATAGAAAATGCCTCTTTACTCTACATGGGCATCTGGACTACGTGCGCACAGTCCAATTTCATCACGAGATGCCTTGGATCGTATGTACCGTCCATACTCTTCCCACTTGCGACCAACCCCTTTCGTGCCATACAGATCTCCTCCTCAGATGATCAAACTATTCGTATATGGAATAGCACCTCCCGAAATTGCATAGCCATTCTCACCGGCCACTCCCACTACGTCATGTCTGCCCTCTTTCATCCCAAGGATGATCTCGTAGTCTCTTCATCTATGGACCAGACCGTCAGGGTATGGGACATCTCTGGCCTGCGCAAGAATACGCCCAACTCAGCCCCGGGCACGTTCGACACGTTCGACAACTTCTCCACAGTAAAGTATGTCCTGGAGGGCCACGACCGTGGCGTCAATTATGCTATCTTCCACCCCACACTTCCGCTCATCATCTCTGCTGCGGATGACCGGCAGATAAAGCTATGGAGGATGAGTGATTTGAAGGCCTGGGAGGTCGACGCTTGTCGTGGCCATTTTAATAACGTCTCCAGCGCAGTCTTCCACCCCAAGCACGAGCTTATCGTATCATGTGGAGAGGATAAAACTGTTCGGGTCTGGGACCTCGCTAAACGATCTGCCGTACAGACTTTCCGCAGGGAGCATGATCGCTTCTGGGTCTTGGCTTCGCATCCAGAGCTTAACCTCTTCGCAGCGGGTGCGTGCCTACATTACAGCCCTCCTCGTTCGTTGATGCCCACTCTATGAGCAGGTCACGACAATGGTCTTATTGTCTTCAAGTTAGAACGCGAGCGCCCCGCTTTTGCACTGCACGGAGACACCGTGTACTATGTCCGGGACAAATACGTTCGATCATACGACATCAATACAGGTTCGGACATCGGACTCCTCAGCGTGCGCAAGTTCGGTAGTCCGTATGTCCCTCCCAGGACGCTCAGTTACAACCCAGCGGAACGAGCTGTCTTGTTGACCATCTCGTCTGACAACGGGTTATACGAGCTAACCAATCTGCCTAAAGATATTTCCGGAGAGCTAAAGGACTCCTCAATCGATGGAAAACGCGGCACTGGGCAGAGTGCAATATTTGTTGCTCGTAATAGGTTTGCCGTTCTGAACAAGAACACGCAGGTGCGTCACGGAGTCCTCGATGATTTTCCGGTCCAACGGTCACCGTGCAGCTTATTGAGGTCTGCGATTTAACCGGGGCTACCGTCAAGAGTATCAAACCACCTGTTCAGACGAATGAGATCTTCTTTGGCGGAACGGCTAGCCTCATTCTCAGCTCCACGAGCTCTGTTGTGCTCTACGACATCCAGCAACAAAAAAGCATTGCTGAGCTTAATACTCCTCCAGTCAAGTACATCGTATGGAACCAAGATGGATCCCAAGTTGCTCTTTTAAGTAAACACAGTGAGTGCCTTTCCAGATTCTCGATGTAGAATACTTACTTCTATCCACGCGCAGCTATAACAATCGCCAATAAGGCCTTCACCCAGAGTACACTCATCCATGAAACTATACGGATAAAGTCGGGGGCGTGGGACGACGCAGGCGTATTTGTTTACTCTACCTTAAATCACGTCAAATACTGTCTTCCTCAGGGGTCCGTCTTTGACCTCTGTTTTGTGATTCTGCTGCTCACGTTCTCAACCACAGCGACCACGGAGTCATTTGCACCCTTGACAACCCAGTCTATTTGACTCGTATCAAGGGCAAAATTGTGCACTGCCTGGACCGTTCCGCCCGACCGCGCACTTTAACCATTGACCCCACAGAGTACCGATTCAAGCTTGCACTAATCCGAAACAATTACGACGAGGTCCTGTACCTCATCCGCACCTCCAATTTGCTGGGCCAAAGCATCATTGCATATTTGCAGCAGAAAGGTTTTCCAGAGGTACGCGCCACTAAAGTGCTCATGGTATGTCCACTAAACAACTGGATAGATCGCGCTTCACTTTGTCGAAGACAAAAACACACGCTTTGATCTGGCTATCGAGTGTGGTAATCTCGATGTCGCACTCGAGACTGCCAAAGCGATCGACCGTCCCGAATGTTGGAACCGTCTGGCTCAACAAGCTCTCAAACAAGGCAATCATAAGGCACGACCCTTGTCTTTCACGTCAAAATGATTCTAATTATCGTGTCAGGTTGTCGAGAAGGCATATCAGCAAACCAAAGACTTCGATCGCCTCTCGTTCTTATACCTTGCAACTGGGAGCACCGACAAGCTTCAAAAGATGCAAAAGATCGCAGAGGCTCGTGGTGACCCAATGTCTCGTTTCCACAACGCACTGTATGCCGGTGATATACATGGTCGTATCGCCGTTCTACGCGAAGTTGGCCTACGTATGTGTTTTTAACGTTGACGGTCACAGTCGATACCGACACACCACCCCAGACCCGCTAGCTTATTTGACCGCCAAGACAAATGGTCTCGAGGATATTGCTCTCGAAATCCTAGAAGGTGCTGGCCTGACCGAAGGTGATATCGACGACGTTCCGGATTTCGGCCGGGCAAGCTTGAAGACCCCACCTATTGTTACTCCGACCGCCAATCTTGTATGGCCAACTGTCCCGGGCGGCGAGAGTATTTTTGACCGCGCTCTCGCTGATGGAAACTTGGAGACTGGGGTTGAACCCCATAACGGCGACGCCGCCGCTGTGACATCTGTAGCTCTTGATGACTGGGCTAAGGATGAGGAGCAAGATCTGACTGCAGATGAAGATGGGTGGGATCTTGACGCAGGAGGGGACGGAAAGGGCAATGAAAACGAAGTGACCGAGGACGTTGACGTCGAGGAGGAAGAGGAACTTGGAGCCGGCGCTGCACCGGGTGTTGACGAGACCGAGTTCTGGACGCGAAACTCACCATTTGTTGGGGACCATGTATCCGCTGGCTCTTTCGAGACGGCCATGCAGGTTGGTTTGGTTGTTGACTGTCTCAAACACAGTGCAGAAGCAATGATACCTTGTTTTTCAGCTGCTCAATCACCAGTTTGGGGTCGTCAACTTTTCCATCCTTAAACCCTTTTTCGTCTCCACATTCCGGTCCTCTCACACGTATTTGTCACCGCTAGCGTCACTCCCTCCTCTGCAGCTCCATATCCGTCGCAACCCCGCCGAGTCATCTCTTTCTCGAGTACTACCAGTAGCGGTGCAGGCCCTTCGCCAGATTCGCGCAGAGTTGTCAGAGGGACTTCGTGCCGTGTCGGGTGCAAAGCTGCCCGAAGCGCAGGCGATTTTCCGGTCTGTTTTGCAATCGCTACTGTTTGTAGCCGTTTCTTCAGATGAAGAGGCCAAAGAGGTAAGCGCCGTCTCCTCATACTACGTACTAGTCCTCTGATTTGAGTCCCTTGGCGTAGTGGCGCGAGACAGTGACCACGGCTCGCGAGTATTTGCTCGGTGTTTCAATCGAGCTGGAGCGCCGCCGTATTGCTCAAGAAGAGCCTGACGACATCAAGAGAGGTCTTGAACTTGCGGCGTACTTCACACATTGTCAACTCCAGCCTCCGCATTTGCGCATTGCCATGCGCAGTGCTATTCAAGTCTTCACAAAAGCCGGCAATTCAGGTACCGCTGGTAAATTTGCAAGGAAATTGCTTGATCTCGATCCTGATCCCAAAATCGTCTCTATGGTGAGATGCTACCATATTTACTTCATGGTATATTACTAAATATATTACTAAATTTTGAACGTAGGCTCGACAACGCATTGCTGCCAGCGACCGCAATCCGCGTGATGCTGTAGAGATTTCATACGATGAGTTTACTGAGTTTGAGATCTGCGCCGCAAGCTACACACCGATTTACAAGGGCTCGCCCAGCGTGCGCTGTCCTTACACGGATGCGGCGTTCCTTCCCGAGTTCAAAGGAACTCTCGACCCGTTAACTCGCCTTACAGAGATAGGTGCTGTCGCTTCAGGGTTGCCTGCGCCGCGGTAGATAGTTTCAGGTCAATGATGTCCTCCATTACACGTAAAACATGGTATTTCTCTGTTTGTGTCATTGCACGTGGTCTGTGCTTTAAGATCACGAGACTGCGTCGCGTCTCTGCGAATGTCTGGGTCGCTCAAAAGATCTACATCTTTGTCTATTCGCGCATCGGATATATGCTTCACGACTGAACCCAGCGCAACGGGAAGTGCTCCAGATGGCGGCAAACCTCGGACACGCTCCGTCGCTGCTATACTGTGCGATGCCTCGACTCCCTTCGATCGAAGCTCCTGTATAGTTACACCCTTTGATAACGAGGCCATGCGTGATATGGAGTTTTATCAAAGTTAGTTGAGCGCGTGTATGCGCATGCGCATGTCTGCCAAGTGCAGTGCTAATACCGTTGTAGATCTGAAGGATAGACAGCTCGAGATTCTTGCCATGATGAATAGTTGGGTATTTTCGCGGCTCGTCGCCGAGAACGAGAGGGCAGGGGAGTCACTGGCCAGCATGATGGACGCGGTTGCCGAGGCAGAGGGAGAACAAGGCAGGTCCCTCTTGTCCCGTTTTCTCCTTCCCTGTCTGCCTGGTACGCATGCTCCTCACTCTGTGTCTGTGTCCTTCCCTTTTCGGAGTTTCGCTTGTGATTTGTGGACACACTTTCCGAGTTGACGCTAACCTTTCCTTGTTGTTGGGTGTGGCAGAACGAGTGCGTAGACAACTGGAGAGCTGTGTTTCTAACATCAGGGCGGCCCTAGCTACTCTGAGTAGGGCAGTAATGTAAATCGTGGATCGTGGGTTGTGACAGAGTCGGTCTATACCACGTAAGGTAATTAATCAATTGCTGTCCATTATTCCATTCCGCATTCCGGCCGGCGGACGGATGTGTCCTCGACTGCGTCAGCGCCGCCTTGTCCTCTCTACACCTCAGCTTGGAGGGTCATAGTTCACAATATACTATACATTCTGGTCGTGCCCCTCTACACTCACTTCGTTACACGCGCCAACATGGGTACCAATACCCAGCACTGCTCCTTCGTCCTTTTGGCGGAGTTCGATATTGACCGTGGTGCTCAACTCACATACCAGTTTCCACAGCCATTAGGGACGGATGAGGGGTATGTTATCCACCGACTACAGTCTTTGAACGACATCTTACCCTTTTGTAACTGACAAGGCTCCTGGCAAACCTGATGTTGCCCGATGGTGCCGAGAAGCATCTCGAGGACTGGACCATATTCTTTCTCAACCAAACGCCGTTCAATATGATTGCGCCGGTACTGGCCTTGGAAACGCCAGACAGTGCGGGACAGGAGAAAAAGTCGGAGCTGCTTTACGTACTCAACTTGGTCCGTACTAAGCATGATAAGACCGTACGAAGGTGAGCCATCACATTTCGATATCTACGCAAGTAACGCTTAATCCAATACCTAGAGGCGCCGTCGTAAAGGCGATGGCGATATGCACACCACATCCTTTCATCCAGATATTCAAAGTACGCCTCCTTAATCAGTCAATATCCCAGTTGACACATTTCTGGCTAGCCCGTACTTCTGCTAGCTCTTGACGACTATTTCTCTTCACCGTCACAAGATTGTTTAGCACGGCTTTTCGACGCTATCAACTCAATGAATCTGACCGCCGCGCCAATCCTGACGCGTTCCGAAAAGCTTATCATGCGCAACTCTGAGCGCAAGGATGTTTTCATTGAAAAGTTTACCCCGCGCACTGCGGAAGCGTCTCAACAACCTGGAGGAAGGGGATATCATCGACCAACGACCTCTTTCGGGTCGCATAACAGCTTCGAGGAAGGGATCATCATGCGAACCAAGGACGACGTGGAGGGACGAGGGCGTGCAAGCTCTGATACGAGCATCCTGTCGGGGTCTATTTCTCATCACAACGGAACACCGCATTCTCCATCAGAGGCTTCGACTTCGTTCTCCTTGGGAGGAAGCGCAGTCTGGGTTGGCGAAGAAGGTGGCCTGGTTGAACACGCCGCCCATCCCGGAGTCGCCTCGAGCTACGGGAGCCACGGGAGCTCGTCGGCAGCTAAGAGTGGTAGAAGATCGACCGATGCCTCATCGAGTTCTTCTCATGGCCAACAACCGCGCCCGCCACTGAACGCAGGCACATCAGACCCTCGCTATGTGACGAAGGATACTCACTATTACCACACGACGATTGACTACAAGGGCCATCAACTACCGATAAAGATGCCTCTGTACACGTTCCCGCAGGAAGTTGGCGATGTACGTGTCCTCCGACGTTGATATCTACCGCTATATATATTAGACATCTAATTCGGGCACCATAGTATTCCCTCATCCAACTCATTCAGACCTTCTCGAGCGCAACAATAACTGGACCGTTACATCCTCAACTACATTCCAACGGGAGTCTTACCCACCCTATCATCCTACTGTTTAACGCGCTCGTAACTGGCAAGCGTATCATCTTCCTCGGTCACAATCGGCCTGCAGGTCAAGTGTCCAGTTATGTGTTGTCCGCATGTGCGCTGGGGTCTGGCTGTGGTATTATACTGCGGGGTTTCATAGAGCGAGCCTTTCCTTATGCGAATCTCACCAATCGCGACGAATGGGAATCCGTGTAAGAGGCTCGACACAGCCATACGCGAACCGGTTAAAGCTAATTTTGACACTCTTCCTTCCTAGGCCGGCATACATCGCTGGTGTAACGAACCCCATTTTCGAATCGACGGGGTCCTGGGATCTCCTGTGCGATGTGGGCGGTGGGCGCATGATCGTATCCAAGGACATACATTCATCACACCCTCAATCTGGAACCCAAGGAGGACTGCCAGCGCTGACCACACGCACCGGAACGCTCAAAGCTGAGGCGTCGATTGGCAGTGAAGACGACCTTGGGCGCATCTCCGGACGAGAAAAAGAAGCGCCAAGAGGTGATTATACCGCCAAGGCTGACAGCGCCGACAATGTATTCATCGAGGATGTAAGTGCACAGGAAGAAGCCGTTATTCTGATACCCAATACCTGACATCCGCTTTTCCGTCTTGCCCTTGTCCTAGATCATTACTGCGATCAATTTCCACTTTGGCGAGACACTGGTTCGTTCGCGCTTTGTAGAATACGTATGGCGTTTTGTTCGGTTGGCTGCTCGTTACGAAGAGGACGTCCTCGGGACAACGATGATCGACTTTCCCGGCGTTTCTTTCCCCGGCCCGGGGGATACTTCTCAGTTGGGAAGTGGACTTGACTTTCTCGATGATGCCGCCGGCTCCCGGGAAGTGCTAGCGAATGCCAGTCGGATCGAGGGTTGGCGGCGAACAGCAATGTATCGTGTGCGCCAAGAGGTAATATCACGAGACGTACTTTCAGACTGTGAATGACGTTAATTGGGGGTCTAACAGGATTTCAAGCACAGTCTTGCTGACTGTGCCATCCGGGGATTTGACGTCAATCACCAGCTCTGGCGACTGCGCAACGTAAAGCACATGCAAGATGCTGAGGTCGAGCTAATCATGCGGACTATGGTGGATACAGTCCAGACATACGATCAAGTCGCGGAGGTGTGTTGTTTTTCCCTGTCCTGCTATTGGGCGTAGACAGGACCCCTCAATTTCTCCGCAGCTCCTCGCCCAAACCCCACCGCACAACGGAGGCCTTCTCCCCCTAAGCTTTGGGCTATTCCACCAGCAGGAAACCGTGCGCGACCTGACAGTTGACTTGTTCACACAGCTCCGCATGTTTCCCGTGAGTTGTTATGTACACCTTTCCTTGTATGGCCCCGGTGACGTCTCGAGGCAGGTCGGCGTGCAGTTTCTACAAGCGCTCAATCATTTTCAGCGGTATGCATATGTTCGGCAAGCACACGCGCGTGAGTCGCGAGGCGCCACCACGCGAGACACCGGCTATTTAGCACCACCTGTTCCCTTCTCGAGAACACCGTCACATAGGAGCGAACTCAACCTTGGTGCAGGGTGACGGGTGACGTAGCTAGAGCCGTCATCCAGCTGGAGCGGTCCCCGCTGCCACGTGTATCGTCCCAATTGCGTAACGAAGGTTGGATCACTGACTCGGACAAACAGCATCTCGAGATAATCGCCTGACTACGTATTTGATCTATCCTGTCTACGGAACTGCGGAAAGAACAGGGAGATGCACCGCTTACTATCCGGAAAGACATACACTGTAACATATTAACTAGAGTTTGCGGGATGGCCCGGGCTTTCCTAGTATACATAATGACTCGGAGATCAACGCTGATCGTGTCAGAGCCGATCAGAGCTACTGCCTTGCTACATTAGCATGCCGTATCTACCAGACAATCAGGTGTGATGGAGTGTTCAAGGGTAAGATGTAAGACGTTTATCAGTAATTTGGACGGTTAGTTCCCAAGTTCCGGGTTTTACGGAGGTTCAGGGCTATTACCCATGCACAAGAAGAAAGGCGACCCATTACTCAGCTGGACAGCCTCGGATGCGATACAGTGACGACAAGCGGTGCGCCCTGGCCTCCACAAGGCCTCCACAAGAGAGAATTGGGGGACGGTGCGCGCGATTTAGCAGCAGCATGATCTGTGTCCTGTCCTGATATGGCCCCAAGAGTGGAACATGGGCCCGTGTCCATCTCAGATGTCTATGAAGGGTAAGCCGTGCCTTAGTTTTGTGGCACAACCACTCCAACCAGAGAGGGGATCGGGTAGACGGCTCAGGGTTGGAGGGCCACGACCCGGCAGTTGGCCCAGGAGAGCCGAGACGGCCATTCTGAGACAGTGGAATCCTCACTGCCACGAGGGGGACATATCAACTGACAGAACGCCACCACTGGATCCGTTGCCGTGGCACCGGACCCTGCACCGGTGGTCATAACCCAGCGGCTATCGCTCATTCGTGACCTGAGGCCTGTTTGTCTCCACTGGCACTGCCCGATCAGCGTCTCTTGCACAGCACACGTTTAGCCCAGCTATTGTATACTGTCGTGTGACCAGCTAGGTGGTGCGGCCCCGCGCACCACAGTGGTGGAGTCTTTCTAAAGGTTGCGTCTCTGTTATCCACATGTCTCAAGGAGTCCTCTGTCCGATGGCACAGCATGAGGTAGAAGTAACAAGTACACGCAATAGGTGAAGAAATACCTTGTGATTAGAGGGTACGTAATAATCTCCCTTGTGCATCCAGCTGAGCTGATTTTCTGAATAAACCTGTGTCCTAGTAGTTTCCATTTATATCTCCGTCTCCTAGTAAACACTATCGTCGTACAAGCGAGCGTACCTAATATAATACATGTGAATACGTCGTAACTGAGGTATATCCACGTCATGCTGAAATAAATTATTATTTTGTCTAAACCATGAATTCGGCCGTGGACTCTTTTTGGTCTTCTGCGAGAATCAGAGGGGGGGCAGGTGCCGATGGCATCGAGTCCCCGAAGGGCTTCTGGCTCGGGTGAAGGGCCTTCCATATGCACGCACATGCCACGACCAGCACAGCGAATATAGGAAAGAGGGTCGAAAGGAGCAAGTGAGGGGGAAGAGCGGCAAAGGTGATCCAAAAACCCTGGACGGCGAATAGCAGCGATGCCCAGACGAACAACGCCTTCGGCAAGCTATGAACGATAGCAATCGGCTGGAAACCGCAGCTCGTGGTGTTCCGGTCATCCAGGTACACAGCCTGTCCAAACGTCAATGTTAATTGAAGTCACCAAGTAGAATGATGTCACTATGCTCACTGCCGCAGAGGCACCCGTGTCAACAAGACGCCGTTGTTCCCGCAGGAGGACCGAAGACATGAATATGCCGAAGACGCATAGTAACAGAGAAGAATGGGTCAAGGCAGGAAGAGAAGAGACTGGTATCATAAGGGTATTGGATCTAGAAATTGGAGGATTATGATTAGCTGGCCTTTCCCTGGAGGAGGAAGGCAGTTCTCACATGAGGAGTCCAAAGAACTTTAGAGGAAGAGGTTAGTAATGATGCTAAGCCTGGCTAGTGGAAATTGAACTTACCCATGATGTCATTTGGTTTAATTCATCAACAGTCCCAGAAACGTGCTTGCGCCAAGGTGACGTGTAAGCGAGTTGATCCACCCAAAGGCCCTCGAATCGCGCTTGGTGCTCATCGGGCAAGCCGAAAAGAAGCGTCTTGGATAGGATTGTCAAGGCGAGGCTCCGCTTTCTTTCCGGCACCTCCAAGATCGATTGATCGGAGGACAGGCGACAGTGTTTTTCGCCGAAATGTATAAAAAAGCGATGATTTGCTGCAATAATAAAGATCACGATAAGTCCCCTGGGTCGTGGATACATAAGACTTACCGACGGTCGCCCATAACCTTGCGACGTAAGTGATGATGTGGGGGCTGGAAGTATGATCTGCAAAGGACCAGTTAGCTGGAGGACACGCAGGGTATAATAAGTGAAACACGCCTTTGCCACGCTGAAGAAGATCGATAAATTCTTCACTCTGCTTTCCCGTATACGGGAAAGTGGGAGTGTCCGAGGTAAGGGCATCTAGATATTATCTGTCACTTCCAGGTGCATGGGCAATCAAGAGATTTCTCACCTGCCCGGGCATGCAGAAAAATAGCTTGAAGCTCATTCAGGGCCGGCAAAGAGTACAGAAAAGCGGTCTCGGGGAACAGTTCCATGTGAATCCAGTAATTTTCCTGCAAAGCATATTCTGGACCGAAACTTTTAGCTCACTTGACAAGCGAATGCATATATCACAAACGTACGGAGATGACTGCTTGAGAAGGAGTATGGAAGTCCAACACTGATGGTATCTTGTTCATGCAGCCAGAAAATGGTGCGAAGATCATGTTGTGCGAAATAATAGTTGCAAGTTTCCGAGTTCTGGTGAATTTCAAGGAACAACTGGGAGGTCTCTGGAAGCGGGAAATGTTCCTCGGAGATCACGTCGTAGATCACAGCCATCCAAGCATTCAGCAGGTCGGAAACTCCGGGCTCGGCAATGCAAGCCTCCGTGACAAGTGTGATTCCCGCCTGTGATTTGATGTGAGCGTAGCGCTTCCCCTCTGGGTGAGCGGATATCGTCCATCCTTGAGATTGGTATGATGGCCTTCAGCAGAATTAGTCACAAAAGTTCTCTGCAACGAACGGAGAAAACCGACGCACGCCGATACTTGATTGGTTCCGGATGGAACCATGGTCGGCGAGACGTGCACACTAAAAAAAGTTTGTGAGGTGGTCGAGCGCGCGAGAGAGTCGCTTGCTTACCGTACGACCTCTTGATATCTGGAGTCCCTGATGGTGGAAGGGAGGATGGGGTACAAGTTGGCCTTAACGGGGGGATTGAAAGTCATCATAAAACAAGAATAGCTGTCACCGTAACAAGTCGCAGGAGAGGAGATGTTCGAGTATGAGGGGAGTGAGGAGGGTAGTGAGTTGCATTCTTGTCAGGCTAAATATTGTAATTTGGCAGTGCCATGCATAGCCCGAGGAGTGAGGCGCCTAAAAGTGAGGCAGTGCCGGTTCGAGAAAAAAGCTTCTGGCTGTGTCTCTTGGTTGGAAAAAAAGTGCTACACTGACTCGACAGAATATAAGACAATGACTACATCTCAAAAAAAATTGAGACCACAAACTTTGCCACAAACTGAACAGCGAAAACGCGATGGGGGAGCGGTGTGCGGCGTGGGAATGAATGCATTCCAGTCACAGTCACGTCACGGATCGGGTTCATCGATCAAGCCGTCGCCGTCCCTTACCTGTGTTGTCTGCTGTGTAAAATGTCATCCCAAGTACCCGTTCCCCCGTCGACCGATGCATCCGAGCAAAGTACCGTGAGGTATGCCTAGATCTATCTACCTCAGATCTTCCCGGGAACTGATTCTGTCCTGTGCCCAGTTCCGCCGCAAACACAACTGCGTACGTCCAGTGCCTTTCTCTTGACTTACCTCTCTCACGCACCGCACAACGCAGGGCGGGCACATCGTCCCCTGAATCATCGTCCCCTGAACAGTGCGTCGACGACCACAGAGTCCCTTACCCTGACTTTCCCATACTTACTTGTTCCAGGCCTTTCGCTTATCGCCCGAAAGGCCCCCCTTCTAGGCCTGTTGTGGGTACTTCTGGGGGCAAGAACTAAATGTGCATACTCGGTACGAGAACCGGATTGTACGTATGCATCCATCTGTGGTTGATTTTCCTGCCATTAACACCAAGGATAACAATCTTTTAAACAGGCCCTCTGACAGATTTTTCTCAAGAATCGTTGTATTAGCTTTGTTTTGTTGTACTGCTTCATAGTTGGAGTTGAAATTGGAATATGCG
The DNA here is from genome assembly GCA_003315845.1 of Lactarius trivialis. Lineage (NCBI taxonomy): Eukaryota > Fungi > Basidiomycota > Agaricomycetes > Russulales > Russulaceae > Lactarius > Lactarius trivialis. Next base: position 42,673 of record QFDV01003650.1, read on the forward strand.
ATTTGTGGATCTTCGAGCCTGTCCATGAAGTGCCCTCCTGGGAGCCAGGCAACCCAATTCTTTTTCAGGGAGTGCCACTGGATGGCACTGCCTCCCATATGGGTGGCTCACTGTGCTTATCTTTAGACGCACAACTCGGAGGCGCCACGGGACTTCAACTTGAATCAGTGCCCGGCCAGTGTGTCAGCTCCCCTAATAACTCCAGTCCTAGACCACGAATCCTCAGCTCCGCGGCGATGCAGTCTAGTGCTGTTGGACTGTAAGCGACAACAGCGCATCTATCTGTAGCACCTAAAAGCCGATCGCCGACAGGTTTCAAGTTGATGTCACGGTCCCAGAAGAATACACAACTGTTCAGTAGGTCAATTCCCTCCGTGAAAACGACCTCTTTCTTACTTCCTCTTGACATAGGACGGCCAGGTATGCCAGTGTGTGACACAGTTAGATCACGGCGGATCCAGTGTTTGACTCTTGCCGATGACTTCCGGCGCATCCGATTAGCACGACGTAATCAATCTATCCTAAGTCTTACTCTCATCTGACCGTGCTCCTTGTTGAATGCAAGGGTCAGTACCAGTGCCAGGGCCAGTGCCAGTGCCGATGCCAACATTACATCAAACAAAGACGACAACTTGAACACCCAGTCTGATGCCAACGATGTATCCACTGACTCCAGCGATGGGATAGATGCAGAGATTGAAACGTAGATATTATTTTATCTCCCCGTTACAGCTCGTTGTTGATATCCAGCTTCTCAAACGTGAAGTATGAACAGAGAGATGGAACGCTATGTTTCTCGATCGCCCCCATACAATCCCGCAGCTGGGAATCAAGTTCGCAAGCCACCTCATTCACAAGGCCCTGCAACTAACACCGCCTACCGGTCTTCGGGAGTTCCAAAGGGTCGACCTCCTGCTATCACGGCTAATGCGGGGACTACGGCACAGCCCAAGCGGAAATAAAGTGGTTGCCTATGTCGTGGCATTGCGTTGTGGCCAATGCACGCTTGGTAGTTGCTTGTAGTTGCTTGGATTGTGTTTGTATTATGTAGTTCGTGGACAGCGCGTTGCAATCTCCTTGTCCGTAACATGATTGTACATGAACAAGAACAAGAACAAGAACCAATGACGCTTTGTGCATGTAAATTCACAAGTCTTTGGAGAATAACACCCCTCACGACCGCCGGGTGTAGAGCCTACACTTCCGGTGCTTGTGAAGTGCGGTACACTCGGCGTAGTCTAATGTCAATTAACGTGCGTAGCCACGGGCGCGGGCGTGATTTAATGCGTGAGGACATCAGTTGCTGCTGAGCCACACCTTGTTACTACCGTCATTAGGTTCCCAAGCGCTCCGGATGCAGCACCCAATGAGAGCAGTGTATCACGGTGTGTGCGCGTGTGGGTATATGTGTGTGTGCCAGTGCGTCTTTGGTAGCGATGGGCGTGGGAGATGCGACTTGGGGCTGCCTTTGCTTTATTGTTGCCAAGATCAGAAATGGCCCCGGCGGGGATGGCGAGGAAGCCGACACTGTCATTTTCTGTAAGCATCACAGTCGAGATAACAAGCACTGGTATAGGAAGCTTAAGGCTAAGGACCCTAGTAGTAGTTTTGACGCGGTATGATTATGTTTCCATCTCTCCACAATTTCCCCGTTTCGCGTCGGTATAGGGATTGTCTGGTGCCTATCTTAAGTTTTTCCGTCCATTGAAGAGCCTCCAGTGTGTTAACTTCAAACACGGGTGGCAGTCGTTAGTGAATCTTTAGCGCCTTAGCTCTATCACCAAAACAGGAGAACAATTGAGCGTGAGAAGGTGTCAAACGCTGACAGTGTGGTCGGCATCGATGCCGGACTCCAAGTCACAACGATCACGATCATCTTCCGCATTATATTGTCATCGTATGGCAGAGTCGAGAAATTTGAGGACATCAATTCCATGGTATCAATGCTTGAGCTTTATTGTGAAATCACAGCTGGGAACAAACACATTCATGCTGGTACCCACGCAACAGGAACGGATCCCACCAGTTCATTAGACCACGTTAATATGGTGACTCAAAAACGGCTAGAAAGAGACTAGTGAGTCACACAGAGAGGATATCAATGCAACAACTTGAAGGCTCAACGCCTGAGGTATAATTAGTGAGTGAACCCTCTTGAAGAACATAAACTTGCACAGAAATTGAGAAGCACTTAAAGTAAGGAGGCCATGTGAAGCGAATAGAATTCATCGGGCCAAGAGGTAAAGGACTACGACTACGACCATGGCACTGTATGGGCATGATGGTGCCTGTACATGGGGGCTCACTGGCACTGCCTCACATTGAACCAACTGAGTTCGCCTGGGCAAAAGTTTTTCTGGACATTGCCTCCATCTCTGACTCTCTCACCATAGTAACTCATAGCCAACGACTGGGAGATCCCAGTCAGTACTTGGTGATGAAGTATCCGGCTTCCACCGACGTGCTTAGCCGACATCCTGGATCTTCTAGAGGGCTATGTTCATACCGGGAGCTTTAAAATACAGTTGTTCATCATACAAACTATCCTGTTCAACGTTCAGGTTCCTGACCCCGTCTCTCCTTGCGCAGCCCACTCGATAACTTTCGGCCCATTATTACTGGAAGACCACATTCCAGTGATCGACGGCAAAAGGCAACAAATGCCGGACAGAGCTGTCAGTGGGTGCATATTAGCAACAGCCACACTTGCACTAGGATTCTAGGTTAGCAATCTCGATGTAGGGCCGCAGTACACTACCCTTTCAAGTTATATCGCAGTGTCCCAGTGCCTGAGCTGAGGCATGTGACATAGTATTCGACTCACTTTTCAGCTACTTGTCTGCTCGAGGATGAAACAGCAGAATAGTATTTATCATAGACTGGTCGTTTTTCAATGACAAGTGAAGTCACAAGCACCGTGCTGTCATTAAACAGCTTGGTATGAAGCCTACTACAACACAGCAGTTGACAACGCTGACCTTGACGCTGACAACCTGGCTTCAAAGTTTGTCACGGGCCATTACAGCGGCTTCTAGGTAGTGTGCTTCGATTACCTTTGTGCTTCACCCAAATTCATGTCACTGTATAAGAGTTTTCCCATACACGGATGGTACACTCAGCGCTCTATCGGTATGTAGTATCAACTAGTTGTCAAAGAGGCCAAGAGCGTAATCTTAATTAGATATGAGTGATACCAGGACAGCGGATGTTGAATCAGCAGAAGAGCGTTAAGCTCCATTGCGACAGCCAGCGATAAGGCAGTCAGTCCGAACAGCCATAAAGTAGTTGTGTAAAGCGCCTTACACACACGATCATGTCCGCAAACTCGAATGCCTTCCACACCCGGAAATCTGGCCGTAGATAAAACCACGATGCAGAAACGTGTCGATAACCAAGGCATTCACTAGGTAGACAACGACAACACCCCTACGGCGGTCGCGAGGCGCGATCACAACCTTGCATTCGCAAACGTCTTTGAACACTAGGACAGTCTAACACTAGGTCAGCAATCATGAGGGTATGCACAGGCCTACGACGCGAGGCAACGAAGGGGGAGTATCCCTGACCATTTCAGTTGGCTCAACTGCGGTGTGACAAAGTGAAATGCACAAAAGGGACCACACGGTAAAGTCGTGTCATGCGCCACATCACATGTATCACAGGTCACAGACACGAATCGGTGCACGTTGGTCAACGAAGTAGGTTGCGGCCGTGCGATCCCCAGAGACGAAGAGGATCCGGTCCTATGATCAGGAGCATCCGACCACATACAGGCGGGTGGTAGCTCTAGAATCGAGTGCAGAGAAGAAATGCACACTGCCCCAGAATGGAAGACTTATGTCAAGGAACCCAAAAAAATTTGCAAACAGTCAACCATTGTAGACAATTAAATCATGTCCGGGAATCCCATGAGACCCGAAAAGGGACTCGAAGTCGGAACAAGCTTTGCGAAAACTGAGGGCTAGTGAGATCCCAAGATTCGAGCGAGGACGGCACGTTGTTAGCTCCGCGCATGGGTAGTTATGGTGTCCACGCCTGAAGCTGCCGTTAGCTTTGCCATAAAGGGGCAGTTCTGAGTTATGGCATGGAGACATTCGGCCCTCTGCAGGAAGCGCAGTGAAGGCCCCCGAGCTCCAATCGGCTGCGCATTCCCATCTCATTTTCCTTTCGAAGCGTTTTTTTCACAGAGGGGCTGGGGCGGTGAATGCGTTTTTTTTCCCCTAACGCCCGGCCTAAAGAAAAACGGCATTGTTAATTCAACTTTCAACGCTACAAGGTCAGCTCCGAGCTCCAGATGAGAATGTATAAGCTATATTTGATAGCCTCGCATTGAAATACGGACACACCTGTCAGTGGAGCAGGATGGATCCACTGGCAGCCGGGTATAGTGAGAGCGGAGAGACCCACTGCACTGCACACAGAGCATGAGATGGGACGAGTCAGTACACTGCCTAGGAAATTTGCAGAGACCGGAAGAGATCCGTACTGCCTATGTAGTCTCACATGTTTCAAGTTCTGGAGTGAGTGTCGTTCTACATGATACCGAGATCCGAGTCGGCGGGGCCCATGCCATGGCCTACGAAAGCCGAAACGGATTACTCATACCCTGAGGGTACCCATAGAACACGCCGCAGTGGGCAAAATATTATGGTGACGACGGGTAAATAGTAGAACAGCCAGAGAAATTCCCCAGTTCCTTCCAATGCCAGGTTGAGTGTTCTCAGAGAGAAGGGGAAAAAAGGAGCTGAAAAAACACAGGGGTTTCCACAAAGGACGTTAACTTGGGCCAGTGAACAGCTTGGAGGATTGATACGGTGAATCGGGCTACAGTATTGCAAACAGTGGTGCAAGAGTTGCACTGGCAGGCGTCTACTGTGTCTTCGGCCGTCCTCGGCCGTATTGCGGTGTAATCGGCCCTTCATGTTTTCCGGTCCGACCTAGACCGGTGACCGGTGGTAACCTCGGCCCGGCTAGGCTCCCGTGTGACACTCTTGCTTTATTTTTTTTGGCGATCAATGCCCACATCGTGATTCCACAACACCACCAGATGGTGAATGACATCGGTGTACACGGCCGTATATTCAACAGGTCAAAATCGGGCCAACCCGTCCCAACCCTGACGGTCGTATTATGCCAGTGGGTAACGCAGCAACAGGACATGCATTAAAGACGAAAATACCAATTTGACACTATTTTGACACTTCAAGCTTTGCTCTGCCAGTGTTTCCGTGCTCTCATTCTGGATCCAAATTGGATTCCAAGTGTCGGAACCCTCTGCAAGTCGAGGGAGCTTCCAGAACTCAAGAATGGGATACGAGGCTTTCTGGATCAAGCAGTGAAATTCTTTTGGGGGGTGGTTGAGAGCCGAGGTCGGATTGGATGGGGGGGAAGGGTAGGGTGCTGTCCTGTTTGCGTGGTGTGTCTTTCACAATAGGGCAATATCCTAACTTGACCCGACACCCAGTGTTTTACCGACCACCTTTATCGGGAGTGAACGTTAGTGAACATTGGAAGCGAAGATTCACTGCCGCCGATTGGACATGCACCGATCATGATCGCATGAATCCGAATCAACGGTAAGACGCTTGTATCCAGAAAGGTCCGGCTGGTGCCGGCATGATGCCATGCCGCGTCGGTGACGGATGATACACTTCCCGAGGGTCCCGAGAGCATACGCCGGAGCGGACAACAGAAAGGAGTGCAGTGATCCGAATGGCGGAAGCCTGAGATGTATGAGGGAATTGGGACTGTGCGTGATTTTTTGAAGACACGATCCACTCCTTGGTAACATAGACTGAAATCGGCAGTGGTAACTCGAGAAAGCACACAGTTTTCACGTGAGTGTGAAGAGGCGAGTTCCAGTTTGTAGATTCCCAAACTGCCTGGACACTCTTATCAGCCTGATCAAGTTGCTATCGATTACCCCTGGTAGTCCACGAAGCTGTGAAAGTCAGTTCCAAACGTGATTGAGAGAGAATTGACTGGTAAACGTACTCACAAATATCAGTCCCATTCTTCCACTGGCATCAGACGAGGACTCAGAAGAGCGACAGTGTTGGTGTACCGCTGTAGTGAGGATGTTGAACTTGCACCTCGACCCTAACAAACCCAAGTTAGCCACACTTGTTATCTTTGTAGTGCCCCAGCGTACCCTTGGCCTTCCATTAAAAGCCAGATCATCTTCCGTATTATATCATCACTGCCAGTGCGAATGGTAGAGTCGAAGACCGAGGTCATCACATCTGTGGTATCAGCGCTTGAGAAAGAGAGACTTGGACACAAAGACACTGATGCACCGCGTGCAACAAGACTCCTACTAGTTCACCAAGGCTGGCGAGTTCAAGGCGGCGAGTTAAGGACCATCAAAAACGGCTGGGAAGAGAGTGAGTCCTTTAGAAGGACATCTAACCTAATATAGCGGACGCATCAATTGAATCTATTCGATGCTCTGCGCACCAAATCAGTGGGGATAGAGGACAAAACAAAGACGAAATGTATGACGCACTGACTTGAGCTGGTGACCGGACACAGGTGTTACAGGTTTGAGCGGTTATGAGGCTAGTCATGCGCAAAGGCGAACGGGGTGCGAAAAGCACTAGATAGAACGGAATAGATTATCCAGGAAGGGGTAAGGTATCGGAAAGTAGAATACTAGTGATGGATCCTACCTCAGGAGACGCTCATTACGAGGTATACATGCTAAACAAAACTACGACTCGGAGTCTTTGTGTGAAGTACTAGACTGTGATTCTACTGATCGAAGCTATAAGTTTTCTGTATATTCGATCCAACGATCAACATACTGTAGAAACGATCGCGAACCAAAAGAGTTGCATATGCGGGGCAAACACAGGTGTCATCTCGACAACAACCTGAGGATGGTTCGGATCATGTAACAAAGTAGTTTTAGTTTCCCGATGGAAATTCTCAGGTTCTCGTCACGTATCTTATGTCAGTGCCGTTTCCTCCTCAGGCTTTAACACGACCAGGAGGTCATGCATATTTGAGTTGGTAGATAGCCTTTTCAATCGTGAGTTGGAATAACGTACGCACCCTGTAATCATTCAAGTAGTATAGTGGCTCGTAGAGCTTTGGGGGATAGAACACGATCATTTGTTACGCATGTCCGGGCGCTTATACTACCGTACATAGGCGCTCGGTAAGCCATGTCGGGCTCCGGCGATGTTTACCTATCCGTCCGAGCTTGCGAGACACCGGCAGATCCCGAAAATCGGTGATCTCCGGATTGGCACGACTGCCAACACACCCTTACTTGATCTTACTTGATCAAAGAAGTAAAGAACACCATTTGAAATTCTGAATAGGCGGCAGGGAGGTCTCCAGTAGACTTTGATAATGATTTACTGTAAGTCCCCTACATATTGAGGCAACGTCATCACCAAAAGCCTGACTTCATAATATGCCCTTTCAAGTTGACTGTGCCATCGTCTCATAGAAGAGAGTTGGCGAGGATTTACGGGCTGTTTCCACTGTCAACATGAGTTCGAGCATATAGGTACGTGACTTCGATTTCGAGACGATGAAGCCAAGTTTGCTGCTTTCTTAATGGCGGTGCAGTCCAACCGATGAGCTCTAGGAAACTGGCCTCTCGTGCACGCAAAGACTCATGTGAATGTGGTGGGTGATCGAGAGCCTGTCAAAGCACAGCTATGTGTGGTGGAACCCACTGGCACGCGTCCAAGAGCGATGTCATTGACAGATTAGTGTGATCACAGTGAGGTTCTACTGTACTGTCAGTCTGAGAGTGGCTGTAGAGGGAATTGTGTATGGTGGAGCAGCTCCCCAGTGGCAGCAGACTCGCAGACCGTTCAAGTTCCTGTAGCAGGCAGGCGTTCGATTTAAAGTTGCTGATGCCAGAATATCACCTACAGGCACCGCATATCCTCTGATTCCTCTCGACCCATTGGCTTGCCCATTGGACAATCCCCAGCGCTTACAGTAACTATTGCCGCGAACCATAGTTACGGGATTTCTTTTACAGTAAAAACAATCGTCAACCATGACGGCCCATTCCTAGGCTCGGACCAGCCGATTTTCGAACTCAGCAGCTCCGCACAAGCTCTCGTTCTCAAACGGCTGGGCTCAAATGTATAGGGAACAGTCTTTTGACCGTGAGAAATTTGCCTTCGTCAATATTTTGTTCTCATAAAATCCTCTCCGTTCGAAAATCTTCCACGCGCTCTTTATTTCAGAAGCCTCTACCTCAGATTTAATAGTAAATGGGAGGGATTATCAAACAAAAGTAAGTAGAGCACGAGCAAAGCTCGTCTAAGGTCAACAAAAGGAGGAATCCGGAAAATTGTGATGCACATCTGATGGCACCAGAGGGTATGATGATGGAAGTGGTGTAAACAGCCAGGAATCGACGTCACCCATGGATCCCAACCTGAGGGATGAGGCCTTTGACCTGCCACAGCAAGAGGCCCGAGTCTGGATGGAGCACAGACTCCAGTGCCGACATCCTTTTGCTGTACTGTCGCAGGGAGACGACAGCTGGGTTCCCTACACAGCAACAGGGGCAAGGGGTGCTGACTCGGACCTGCGTACCGACACACCGTCAGAGGGTCCAGCAAGGTTTCTCACTTACGATGACCAAGAGCGGTAGGGTTGTGCACGTTGTCAAGAAGAAGATGACCCCCAGTCAGAACTCACCATCAAAGTGATGCTGTTGATGTATTGGAACGAGCATGTCTGTGAGCCATTTCCGTAGGCAGTCAGGTCTTGCGCATTTGCACGCAGGCTCTTGAGGCACACTGCCAGCACGACTCAACGAGCCTGAGGTCTGTGCTGATTTGTGTTGCGAAAACAGTTTGCTTGAGGGGCCGTGCCGAATGGCTACACCAAGCTCAGCACCTGAGTGAGAAAACACAGTGTCACAGTCATAGATGATGGTGCTGCTGGGTCTGTCAGTTGTGCCAGCAACAGTGGTGGTAGGACCTGGTCGAGAGGGAAGAGGCTGGGAGGACCAGGTGCTTGCAAGAAGGGAATCAAGAGTGATATGGAAAGAGTAGAGTTGGAGGGTGTCCCAGAGGAACATAAGAGACCCGCTGACGTGCGGCGGGAAGATGCGATGCTGTAAAAGACGACGGGCACTGAGTTTGCTGATGCCCCTGGCTGACTTGATGGACACCGGCTTGTGTCCTCTTATGTACTCGTTGACGATTGCTACAAGTGCATGGATGGTACAACGGCCAAGCAGTATTTTTGGCCGAGTGTGTTGGAGGCCGATGCGTGATGCGCCCTTGAGCGCTAGCGCTTGTGCCTGCGAGCTTCGTTCTTAATCTCAGCATCGCTCTCATGTTTCCGGTACGTGCTATGCTTGTGTTTCTTTGTGTGCGAGCGAGCGCCTGTGTGCCTCGCTCCCGTTTTTGCTGTGGCGCGCCATCGGGCGCTTACTTGTTTACTATTACGGTACATGTGTTATTATGTGCGCGTTGTGTTTCCATTTGTGCATGTGTATGATACGCCTGTTCAAGCGCGTCCGCTCGCGCTCGCGCTCGGGGTGTGCTTACTGTACTGGCTCTGATGTCATAGGTCTGTCACTATGATTCAAATGTTTCAAAATTAGTGTACTTGTGTAGTGTAGTTATAAGGAGCTCCCTATGAGTCCCTAAATGCGACTGATTCTCCCCTTTGCCCTCACCTCTCCGAGTGCTCGCCGTACACGAGCACTTAACTACTTTCGTTAGCCGGCTCCCGAAACCCCCATCGCGTCCACAACCGATACCAGAGTGTGGGGTTCGATTCCCTGCATTGGAACATTTTGGAGTAACTCGGGCTCATGTAATCATATATTATAGTTGAGGACGCCAAAAAGTTTGCGGGGTGGTGTAATAGCTTTTATGTTTTTTTCTCCTGCTGCGGCACAGGGTTCAATTCCGCGTATTCCACATCTCGGAGTTGTTTTATTTCCTAGTTGTCCTTTACTCACAAGGTCGAGATCATAGTTTTGACACCCCAACTGTCATCAACTCTTCAAGTTTTCATTCACTCTTCCCGCACATCAATGGGTCTCGCGGTTTGTTCAAGTTCATCCTTTTCGTCCTGCACTTCCAATCCTGATCCTCAGCTCCTCAGCCTCCTCTCTTCCACTTTGTCGCACTTATCTCAAGATGCCGCTATCCCATCTCCTTTTCAACGTTACTAGAGTCTCGTTCCCGACTTTTTGCCCTCCATTGATACCGGATTCCTCGCTTTTCGACTGCTAGCTCACTCCTACTAGTATCTTTGCTTTTGCCTCCGAACTCGCACCCAGTCTTGTCGCCTCCCTTTCGCAAGTGCTCAATTGAATGCAGTACACCTCAAGAACCTGCGTGCACATGTAGTACTAGTACAAGACCTGGCTATGGCGACAGCTCCGTCAACCTCGGCAACGCCAACAAGTTCACTATTTTCAAGTTTACCTGGCTTATCAAACCTTGGCAATGGCAACAAGTTCACTTGAGTTCAAGTTGCCACGTCGTTGAGGATGTCTAGCACGCCGCCCCTTCCATGTCAACAATGTCCATGAGCTCTCCCCGAGGACAACCTGCAGAAGCGCCACCCCGATAGCTTGAGCTTCAATTTGGCTTCAATGTTGACTTTACAGTTACTTACCCGATCTGCTGCACCCTGCCACTCATGGAAGCGATCTCTTGGGACTTCCGTGACAGCCCCACAACATCTCGGGCTGTTGACACCATTTCCATCACCACACCCTCCAATATCAACAGATCAGCATCACAATTTTCCGAATTTCTCTTTTTGTTGACATCTAATGGGCTTCACATGTATTCTACCTAGTTCTGTTGAGTAATATATCACATTTCTCATTGATTCTGAGGTAAAGGGTTTTAAGATAGAGGGCGCGTGAAAGATCCTAGCACGGAGAAGTTTTGAAGAGTGCGAAAATATGACCAAGTCAAATTTCTCACGGCTTAAACGACCGTTCCCTACTGTCGGACCCTGGGATATGAAAATAAAGTACTAATGATTTTCTGTAGCCTCAACAAGACCTCTTCGGCACTTCAAACTTCACATAGTGGTAGACAAATGTATATCTAATAGATTGACGATTTTTATCTATTTATTTCTCAATTGCATAGAACTGCAGTGGCCATCCAAGTTTGCCCGTACTTCTGAAATTTATGTCACACAAATGTCACACAAATGTCATCACTCGAAAGCTTGAGAAAGCACACGGCACGCCGGTAATGCCGAAGTGTGTCCCCAGTGGAGATCAAAAAAAGTCACATGATTGTCACCTATGGTAGCCCCAAAGGTAAGATTTGTGTTCACAATTCGATCGCACAGCTGCCAAATCACCAGGGACTAGTCTTGGCGACATTTACTAACGTCCCAGATACGCAGAATTCCGTGAGACCATGGAAATCAGTGGGATCTTGTGAGGTGGATGTGCTGAAATTCTGACTGCTCTGATTTCTCGACCTCCGTG
>QFDV01003661.1:0-15353 GCA_003315845.1 Lactarius trivialis
CCATTTCATGGACACTCAAATTTTGTCATGTCTGTGGCATTCTCTCCAGATGGCCAGCACATTGTCTCAGGCTCAAGTGATCAGGCAATCCGTTTGTGGAACACCATGACAGGAATGACAGAAACAACTGGTCAAGTTAATTTCACCAACAAATCCAAGATGACTCATGAGGGATGGATATCTGGTGGCAACAATGAACTTTTAATGTGGATCCCGCCATTACATAGGGCAGGTCTCTTCCGCCCAGGCAATAGTATCTGGGTTTCAGGCGCACATGAAACTCACCTGGATCTTTCTACTTTTGTGCATGGTCCCAGTTGGATTACTTGTATTAACACCTATATAGAATTTCCGCAATGACGTGCTTCGAGTTTTTCTAGAAGTCTGATAACAATAAGAGCTAATTGGTGTATTCAGTCTATTCACTGGCATTACGGCTGGACGACTTGGTGTCGGCGACTCGGTGTTGGTGTTGAGTCACTGTTGACACTCAAGTTGGTGGCTGGGACGTACTATCATAGATGAGCGTTCCCGTCATACTATCCGAGTCGCATCGGCAGCGGCGTCGAGGATAGGCAGCTTGATACCACATGCAGGATCGCCGTGTAGGCCAGGGTGGACGTCCCGAGCGTACACTTAAACTCCGGACAAGAAACAGGGACGAATCGGAGAGGCCCATTTTGAGAGAACGGTAGTGCACGGCGGTCAAGTTCTACGCTAGCCAACACACATAGAGCTTTCATAGGACAGCTCGGAAGGAGTCGGATCCCCCAGGTCCCAACCCGGCCAGCACGGCCATGCGAATTGGAAAATACAGTATGTACTCGTCTGCGAATTCCGGGTACAGCAAGTGTCGCTAGCCGGTGACGACGCTTGCCAGGTTCAACACGTCGGACGTTGCTGTACCAACTATAATTAGGTTGTGATGATCAAAGAAATCCGAGGCATCTCTAGCGAAGCTCTCTAGTCTGTGCCGTGACAACCCGGCCAGCACGGACATGCGAATTGGAAGATACAGTATGTTCTCGTCTGCGAATTCCGGGTACAGCATGTGTCACTAGTCGGTGGTGCAGCAAACAAGATTAGGTGGTGATGATTAAAGAAACCCGAGGCATCTCCAGCGTAGCTCTCCAGTCTGTGCCGTGGTTGCGAAGTGAGGTTTAAGTCCCCTAGTGCAATTCGAAGTGAGAGCCGAAGCTGCTGTTCATAGGATCCAATTCCGAACGACAGTAATGAGATGAACCGGGCTTAAATTGCNGACTATGGCATACTACTTCGATTCTTGCATTGATCATGGTCGGATGAGGTCGCTTTGATGGTGATTCGAGTCAAGATTCGAGTGGAAATAGATTCGACTTGGGCCAAGGGCGGCCCGGCCCGGCCGCGTGACCGCTGTCCATGTTCGTGCGCGCTCTCTCAGGTTCGGTATAACCTGTGAAAAAATGGGCGACTTGATTTCAAGCATCGTCTGGTATGCAATTCACCGCTTTTATATTCTCTCGCTTTTTGATACATTCCGGGAAGGGTCAAGCGAGGAACCTCCGCACGGCACCCGTCAAAGCAGCCGTTGAACGATGCCGATATCGAGCGCATTAAAGACATTGCTGATATACAACTCGAAGACGCTCGCACAGAGCTAGAACGTGCGAATGCCGTTGCGCACGCTATGGGCCAAAGGGATGAGGACAGTGACGTCGACGATATCAAGGTTGGGGACGATGACGACGACTCTGCATGGGTCGAGTGCGTTTCCCACATTCTCCTACGGATGACTGGTTGACGGCCTTGCAGCGAGGATGATGAACCCATGGAGGACGTCATGAAGGACATCGTTGCCCCAAAACGAAACGGAGATCTCTCCGAGTATAATTTAGACACGTATGACGAAGAAGACGATGGGCCGGCATCCAGTGCGTCTGGTCACGCCGTATTTGGGATCACCACCATATGCCCTGCCCAGCTTTTGGTCCTTTCACTGGTATAAAAGGGTTACAGTTCCACCGCGACAACGACGACGACCCATACATAACTCTCAAAGAGGTGCGTGGCAATGCTCATGTCTGATGCACCTGATAAACATGCAGACCCCAAGGACGACGATGAACTCGAGCGCGAGGAGAACGAAGTGCTCCCAACAGATAACATGCTGGTGACTGCGATTGTCGAACAAAACGTGCCCCAGCTCCATTTCTTCGCCTACGATGAGCCGACGGAATACCTGGGGCCTCATCACGACCTGCTCCTGAGCAGCATGCCCCTCTGCCTCGAATGGCTCGACTATCCAGTTTCATCGTCTGCTGCCATGGACACCGAGGACGGCCCCGGTTCACGATTCGGAAATTACGTCGCTATCGGCACCCTCGATCCAGAGATCGAGATCTACTCCATCGACCTTCTCGACTCCGTTTATCCCGATGCCGTCCTCGGTAACCCCAAGGAGACGGCGGCGCACGTCCCAGAAGCCGCGGGCACGGGAAAGAAAAAGCGCAAAAAGGCGAAGCACCGGGCGGCGAGCGACGCGCACCACGTCGACGCGGTCCTCTCCCTCTCGTGGAACCGCACCGCACGGCAGATGCTCGCCAGCGGGAGCGCGGATCGCACCGTCAAGCTTTGGGACCTGTCGCGGGACACGAAGGAGGGCGCCCTGCGCAGTTTTGGGAAACTACACAAGGACAAGGTGCAGGCCGTGCAGTGGAACCCGACGGATACTTCCGTGCTGCTCAGCGGGAGCTACGACCGCACGGTGCGGGTCTTCGACTCACGAGCCCCCGACGCGAGCGTCGGCGCTGTCGTGGGCGCGGACGTCGAAGCCATACGCTGGGATCCATGGGACAACCATGGCTTTTATGTGCGAGGGTCTCTTTTCCGTCGCGTGCAATGGTTACTGGATACTATTATAGGTTTCGTTGGAGAACGGAATGGTGGTCAATTTCGACGCGCGGACGCTGCCGTCGGATCTCGATCAACCGTCACCTGCCCGTTTCACGATCGCGGCGCATGATGGCGCAGCGTGTGCGCTGGACGTGAATCCGCTCATCCGCGGATGCCTCGCTACGGCGGGGACAGACAAAATGGTGAAAATATGGAACGTCGAGGAGCAAGAAGATGGTGCCAAGAGGCGGGTCACCCTTGTCGCCGGCCGCGATCTCGGACTGGTGAGCGGGACGCCAGTGTTTACAGAGGCGTGCTAACGAGATCCTGCCCGTTCCACCCAGGGCGAGGTCTTCTCGGCTGTCTGGTCCCCGGACGATCCTTTAACGCTTGCCGCGGCAGGCTCAAAAGCCAAATTGCAGATTTGGGACGTCGGCGCAAACTTTGGTGCGCGCAAGGTGTTTGGGCCCAGGCTTGCGGAATTGGGACGTACGCTGAGAGAAAAAACCACCGGGGGCGTCATCGGTGTTGCGGATGATGAGGAGGACAGTGATGATGATGAAGAGTAGTATAGTAGTAGTAGTGCTGGCGGACCACCGCACGAGCTAATCCATGCTACAATCTACATGATTCGGCTACAAGCAGGACGAATTGCGGCGACTGGAGTAATCAATTAAACTATCAAAACAGGGCTACATTCGTTCACTTCACATAAAGTCGTCTGCGTTGGTCCCGAAATCGTCCAGCGCCTCGTCGTACACCGTCGTATCCAACCTGCAAAAGAGACATAGATCAGCGGCGAACGCATACATTCCACATCCGAAGTCGAGTACTTATTCCCGATTTTGCTTGCGCCAAGGACGGGCTTTCCGACAGATTTTGGCTTTTTCTTCCCACTTGTCTTCTCCCGCTGCTTCTCATTCGCAAGCGTAGTGAGTCCGGTCGCGGCCTTGCGGACGTCGACATCTCGCAGGGGCAGAGCAAGGGCACGCGCGTGGTGCTCGACAAAAGTAGCGTACAGCGGCTTGTCCTGATGCCGTTTGATGATATGCGTGATGATGGCGTCCGAGAGCGCAACAAAGTCCTCTTTGGACTGCGGCGACGATTTCAGGATCTTGTCCAGATCCGCATCTGCAGATGAGCCTGGGCGTGCGCATGGGTGAGAAAAAGAAAAAAATGACGACTCGATGGCAGCGACGTACTCTTTATGGTGGTGGAGCTGAAGAGCTCCGTAGCGTTGCGGAGATCGGACTCGAGCTCGCGCTCCTTCTCGAGCCGTGCTTTCTCGCGCGGATCGAGCACCGCGTCCTCGTCGTAGTCTGCCTCGCTGCCGCCTGCAGCGAGTTGCGCCCGCCGCGCGGCCTCTTTCTCGGCAAGCTTCTGTTTGAGCGTCCCCTTCTTCTTGGGCGGCGCTGCTGCTGTCGCCGCAGGCTTATCCTTTGTCTCATCATCGGAGGATGCTTCCCAATCGCTCTGCGATGATCGCGATGATCAGGGGTGAACGGGGTGTTTCAGTCGGGCAATACGTACGACAGGCCCATCGTCGTCCTCGTCTTCTCCTTCCCATTTGCCCTTGGCTGCGTTGTTAGGCACGGCGCGCGCCTGAGAGCCGCCGTCGTCAGAACCCTCTGCCCCAATTGTGCATTATCAGCGACGAGTTACAGTAACACGAAGTAATAGTAATTTACCCCAGTCGGACATTTTATACTTCTTGAATTTTCTTTACTTTTGGCGCTGTGAAGAGAGAAGTATGCGTAAGGACGGTCGGCGCTGCCGAGCAGCAGAGAGAGATTGTGAGCGTTCGAGAGCAAGACTTACGGAAATGGCAAGCAGTTGTCACATGCGATCATGACCCAACTCAGGTATGTCACCGTCCTCAAGTCGGCACCCATCCAACATTTGCGTTGCAGGACACAACTCTTGAATCTCGCAGTTCCTCTCGTAAAGCAGCATGGCTTTACCCGCACAACTCTAGCGCGCTCCGTGCTCTCTCTCCCAGAGCCCCACTCCGCGCCCCTCAACGATTCCTCAGTGACGACGCTATTTGGCAAGGGCGACACCGCGCGACGAACGCTGATTAGTGCATGGCTCGAGCAAGGGCGGACTCACATGCGCTCTGTCCCCGTGGAAGACGTGAAAGGAGCGCTGCTTGCCCGCCTCGAGTACAACGTACCCGTGCTCGAACATCTTCCAGAGGTACCGTGCGCTCATTTGCGGTTTCGCGCCAGATCCTTATCTATTGTTCGCTATAGG
Organism: Lactarius trivialis; assembly: GCA_003315845.1. Classification (NCBI taxonomy): domain Eukaryota; kingdom Fungi; phylum Basidiomycota; class Agaricomycetes; order Russulales; family Russulaceae; genus Lactarius; species Lactarius trivialis. The sequence continues at coordinate 5,125 of QFDV01003661.1, forward strand.
CTTTTGCACTCGTCGCATCACCTAGACTCGGTGTTCCCCCTCTCGATCTGCGACCGGCGGTACAGCATGCCGCAAGCGTGGCTGACGAAGCGTGTCGAGCGGCCAAGGATACGTCCATCGGAGTACGTCTCGTTGCACACACCGCCTCTTTGCGGTTGCCCTAAACTGTCGTACGATAGCCTTCTTGGTATACAAAGCGGATTACCCTTGCGGCCATCTACGCGAGCGCAGGTGAGCTGAGTTTGAGCACCCATCCGATAGCTGTCCTCACTTTATTTTTGCTCTTGACAGAACTACATCAACTCACGTCGCCTCTGACCGCCCCCGCCTTCCTCGAAGCTCTCCTAGACTCGGCATCGCACATGCAAAGCGCCCTCTCAGAAGCTGAAATATTCACGCAGTATGTCGCCAAGAGCTGGGTAGCCATTGCCAAGAACTCTGGTGTATTTTGATCTGCCTATCCTATAATTTGACCCCCCACCCTCCGCGAGTTTTTATTACTGCATTTGTTTCCCAAGTGGGTGACGACCGTCTTGTTGCTAATTCTCAAGTACAAGGCCGTAATACTAGTTTTTGGGGTAGATCCTCGAGTTAACCTCTTGATGTAGTCATGGTGGTTGGCGTGCACCCTCTACTGTTCCGTCGATGTTATTTATCACTCATTGGGGACAGAATGATAATACGTAGGTATACGAATGAAGACCTCATAACCGACGGCCCAAAGATGTTCTTGAAGAACATTGATTATTCTTTGAGTCCGTCGCGACAGGCTATTTCGACCAGGTCCCACGACATCGCGTGCGGCCACATGTCCGTTGTGAGGCCTGTCGAGCCTGAGAAATACTGTCGTATCACCCTAAGAGTGATTGACACGTGTCTTGGAGCTTACCTTGCTTTGACTCTGAACCCACTTTATTCTATGAGCTTGCTTCAGTGTGAAGTCGTGCATGAAACATGGCCGAAGAATCTGTCCAAGTGAAGATGCCGCACTGGCAAGCATTCTATGTCGATCGTGGCCATTTGGACTCCGCGACTTTCTTGGCAGAATGATCTCTACCCTCAGCTCTTTGAGGCAATAACGAAGATGTTGTACAAGTGCAAGTGAGAATAGTACGACTCTCATCAATGGCTGACTTTCTCATGGAGCGCTGTTTTTCTGACGCTGGAGCAGTACAGATGATGGAGGATAGCACACGCCGGCCAACTGAACGACACTTCATCCTACAGTAACAGTAATCAACCATTCCGTCTATGAAATTGAAACCCCACCTCGAAAGTATTGTCCTCGAGTCCTGCCTCAACATTCAAGTTCTTGCCTTCGACGGCCTTTTGACAAGACTTAGATATAACAAATCCACGCTCAGGCTAGTGCCAAGATGGCGTTCGGAGACGGCGGTCGGATCCAGTGCTAGTAGGTGGGTAACTTGGGTGGGTAGTACCCGTGACCGATCGATATCAGTACTGATCCATGTGCCAGTACTAGTGCCAGTGGTGGCTGATACTAGTATTTCCGGCCCAGAATCTGCGAATACCACTGGGTTTCCGATTCTGGCTCCATTCGTCTCTCTTCTACGGCTAGCACTATACGGATTCAACATGAGGCTGGCACAGTTAGCCGCCTTGCCAGTGGCACTGTGACCAATTCACCTGCTCCTCACCTCAGGCAAAAGATGCCTGACAGGCACGGGCACGGGCGCTGGCGCTGACTCTGACGTAGGCGTTTCCGGTAGCGCACGTTCTACATGCATCCAGGCCCACTGGCCGAGCCCTATGCTAGAGTAACAGCCTTACACTGGCTGAACATTCCAAGGAATACAGCCTTCAAGTTTTGGTCAGCTATTCGCACAGCCTCGCCTGTGAGTATATATCCAAGCCAATCCAGGGCGTCCAATGTTAACATCGGGTCCTCGCTGCATGTCTAACCCTCAATCATGCTCCCATTTTCAATCTTTGTGTTTCATATACGAGGGCGAGTCGTGCCCAGATATGATCACGGGTCTCACCGGCATGTGCCCCACACGAGGCCTTGCAATAGCAGGATGGATGGCCAATCGGCACGAAGAAAGTGATGGCACTGAAGTTATCTCTTCGATGGCAGAGTGCCAAAGGCACTGGGGGCACGAACTCTGGAGAAATGGGGCGTGCGCCTTGAGTCCTTGCACAAATAATAAGGCTTCAATCCTGTACGACTGACCCCAATCACGTCTAATGACTGATTTATCTCCAACTCTGTTTACGGATACTATGTACCCTGTGTCATGCCAAGTGAGTGCGATGTTTTCGAGCATATCATTTATTGATTCATGCAGTCCTGGCCTCGGTGGACTCCAGGAGAACAGGTTGACACTGTCTTGACCTACCAGTCCGGCCCTCTTCTACATTCCCATCATGATGATAGCACATTTACCTCACCCGGTCTTGCTGATAATACACTGTGGTATCCTTTCTCGCTTCAAGTTCCCGGCCTGCCAGTGAGTCGTTTTTTTGTTTTGAATATGTATCGCTTATTAAATTACTCTCTCAACCTCGACAGGTGACTGAAGAATACGTTGAGACCGGCAATATTGCTCTCACACTTTCAGCGCCTCTCACTCAAGAATACGAGGCAGTCACCTTTCCGGGTAGCACTACCTTCTTCCAGACGCCAGGCGCGCCCCAAGTCAATCTTTTTTGTTGATTTTGTATCACCAGTTGACCCATTCTGACCCGACCTTGATAGACTCTTCAAGATAATAGCACCGTTGCTACCTTCGACAACCTGGCGCCCGGCGCGCCCCAAGTCAGTTGATTTTTTTTTGATGGTGTATCACTTATTAACTTATATGTCCTAACCTCGATATGTACCTTTGGAACGACGGGATTGCTATCTTCTCCTCACCTCATTGCAGCCTGACCTGCCCACTTCCACCCCACCCGTTATTACTACTCCGGGGAATCCTAGGCACTGGCAGTGCCCCGCTTGCCAGGCCAAATTCCGCCGTAGGCAAGATCGTGATAGACACTTATTGTCCCACCTGCCGCACTGGATACATTGCCCTCTCCTACACTGTCCCTGGAGAGGCAATCGTGTCAAACCATTCGAGCGGCACTGGCAGCGAGAGCATCACCCCGAGTACCACAAGCCCTATGGCCGAATTCCTGGACGGAATCAATTCGAAATATTCGACCCACAAGAGTTCGTAAATCAGATCAAAGCTGGCATCATCCCTGTCCATGTTGTGGCGGATTGCGCCCTTCTTCATGTCAGTATGAAAGCTGATCAACTCCAAAAGCCGAGCATGTCAGCGAATCTATGGGGCTACAAGCTGAAACAGCCCCGCAATGATTCAGAATTTGTGTGTGATATATTACAGTTCCTGAACTCTGAGAGTCAGCAACCACCGACAGCAACTGAACACGCGTTTTCTATCTAGGTCATGCGATTAATTACTAGTTTTATTTCCACGAGGTCGAGTTCGCTGGTTACGATCCTCTATATATATAAGCAATCCACTAGTCTTAATCTAAAGTCTCAATTCTAGCGCATGTACGTGACATACGAACGCGACAATATCTCACACCATCAGTCTATACAGCGTGGCCAACTTTGGGGTGGGACGATCATGGTTGGTATGGGTGGTAAGCAGCCGGTATGAGGAAACCCGGCAAAGACCGGATCGTTAGCTGACGCTCAATATCTTTGGCGTGGGCCGCTTGCCCTTTCGAAACTGGTAATTTGTGGGGGAGTGTACCTCCAGCAGTGTTCATCGGGTCTATGCAGGAAGTGAAATGGAGCGCTGTGGACAGAATAGACTAAACACCATAGCTACGCCATGAAAAGTCTAAGCCTTAAAATTGCTCTCCAACCACCCATAGCTTCCAAGTCACAAGGTTCAGAGGTGCGCTTCGTAGGTGTATGTATCGCCTCCGAGACTTCACCCTCAACCGGAAAGCCTTCCAGGAAGGTCCTCGTTTAAAGAATCGGACGTCGGTGCTAAATCTCGCGCGACTATCCTGAAGGATTGACTCCTTCGCGGCATCCTCGGCCACGTTCATCAGAACAGAAAGGAGCTTGCGCATGTGGAAAGTGGAGCGAGGATTGTGCCCTCTCCGTAGATAACCGGCACGAAGGGAGATCGCGATATAATGTGCCGAGCGTGACCAAGCGAAAACAACCAAACCCGCATATAGAAGAGAGACAGCAAGTCGGCGAAACGCTGGATGAGTATTAACAGCCAAGATTTCTCCACTCCTTCGACGAAGGACGAGCGTATGCGGATCCGCCTGTGCTATTGATAAAGTGCTTGAGTGGCCGCAAGATACCTACAAGCCCACCGCTGCAGCAGTGTCGCCAGGAGCGCGCAAGCAGGGTTAAATTACGAGGCCCAGGAACGAGGGGGTATTAGTCCAAAGAGAGAGAGTGGGTGTGGATGGAGAGAAAGCAGATAGATCAGGGGGTGAGAGGATAGAGAATCGGGATCCGTCATTTTGAGAATCGCTAGTTGATGGATGCGGGAGAAAGATGAGACGTCTCATATGCTAAAGAGACACCACTACAGCAGCTGAGTAAAAGATCCCACCCAGATAAATGCGTTACGTGGCCAGATGGCCAACGAAATGAGAATACGAATATCATCAGCGTCTCCATTTCGGGTTCCCACCGGCTTCTGGTCTTCTTCTTGCGCCGTTTCCAAATAAATCGAGAAGAGAGCCTCGAGCCCATCACGGGGTGCTCACTTCCAAAGCTTCCACACTAGTATAAAGGGTATGTGGAGAATCTAACGGAGTTGTTGATGCCGAGTCGGATCAGGGAAACTGTGATTGTATTCTCTTGTATTCAGGGCTCGAAATTATGGTGTGAACCAGGGATGGGTAGTCCGTCGCTTATTCCACTGGCAGCGCCAATTGACCTGCATCAAGAGCAACCTGTTGTTCGGGACGTTTAACGGCTAGAGTAACCCCAGTCGCATTATACACAACGTGACCTCCGCCGGTACTGTAGGGCGTTGAGATGGTGCCTTGACCCCTGTTGATGACATGTGTTCGATGACGCGGACTTCGTGTGTGCAGGACTCAGGACTCGTTCTAGAAGCCTTGGTCCTTTTTGCGGATGTGCCAGGGCCCTGGACAGCAGTGGTAAGGTTCATGTCACGGCAGACTCCGTGATCGTTCAGCTGGGTCCCATAACACCATAAGCAAGACCATAAGTACGGCTACAGGCCACAACCTGAGAGTCCACCTTCAATACTATGACAGACAGCCATTACCAATAACATATCCTTTAAATGTCCACACAATCTTGCGCCGCAATCACAAGAGTGCCTTCAAAACTACGCAGTGTCGACTCGGACCGCTCTGATTTAACTTCTGTCAATTTTAGAGCTCGAGTACTGAAATCTCCGATAACCTGCCACCCCGAATGCATACGACCTGCTCTAAACCTTCCCCGGAATCTGGCCAAGGGGGAACGTTTTCATTATCATGAATGATGAAAGTAGTGCGACGCCACGGTGTGACTGTCACTGTGCTCCCGAGGGCCGCGCGTTTTCTAGTGTACGTCCAACGACATCTTCCTGCCTCGCAAGCCACAGTCCAAATGCTGGCGTACGGAGCCAACGTTCGTAGAACTCACGCTGTTTCGTACTTGATTTGAACGGTAGCGCCGCTCCATGCGCTTTGAGCGAAGCAAAGAAATTTGCGTTATTGAAGGGCTTGAGGCGCAAGTCCGCCGTGGTTCCGCTGACCTCGGAAGGTCGAGGGATGAGGGTATTTAGATAACGATTAAGGGGGACCAACAGGGCCGCCGAGCGAGAAGAAAAGTGCCGACGGAGGCTGAATGAAGCTTCCTCCACTAAGGTGCAGAGGTCAGACAGCACAAAGTACGCACGAAAGCCTAACCCACATGCTTTTGCGTTCCCACCTCCTGCCACAGCTTGCAGCTGCTGGAGGAGCTGGCGGTCTTTAGACGTATACCGATTGTGTGTCTTAGTCCTCCATCCCTGTTCCAGACCGGAAAAATGCGTTGGCGGGCTCTGGCGACTATAACAACAGTCGAAACGACAGGGCACGAGCGGAAGGAGTTGACGACACTTACCTGGACTTTCCGCCGAGGGTGAGAACATGGGGCCAATGACTGCACGCTTTTTCATAAAAAGGGTTTGTAACCCCGAGGAGTAGACCTGCTTTTGGTCTCCTGTCATTCACCAGAGCCGTATGCTCTCTATCATGGATAGTGAAATAGGGACGGAAGTCCCCGGCCCATGGAATCTGCGTGGCGTGCCGACGGTCTACGCCCTAACATCTGATTCAAAGAATGTTCTCACAGGTCTGAACACGTCGCGCATCCACCATATTGCCTTGCTTGTCCATGCAGGGGACTGCCCGAATATAAGGATGGGTTCACATAAAACAAGGCACTCCCAGATGGACCAAAGGTGCGATAACGACGCCTCGAAAATATGGATCGTACTTGGTGCGGCCAACGGAGGAGAACCTGCAAGAAGCTAGAACCTATTTATAGCACTGAAGTGTGACGGAAACTTGCACTTTGAAACGTACGTGCCAATCTTGGTCCATTCGTGGCTGTGGTTGTCGGCTGGTACCTAGCTGCTGCTCGTCTACGTCTCCAGGAAGTTCGACATGCAGGACTGAGCCCAGAAAACCGAGCTCGATAGTGGTTCCAGGGGCTGGCGAGGGCCTGAATCCTGGTGTGAAAAAAATCATTGCACTTGTGGGCGTCGACACTTACCATTTTGCTATATTATGCGACGCGACTTCCAATATTGGATCTCCGTGACTGTGATAAAGCGGCCCCAGCTTGTCAAGTAAGGCACAGAAGAGTGCTGGATATGGGTGCTGTGTCAACACCACGATGCACCTCTAGAGCGACGAGGATGAGAAGGAGTCATCGTAAGGTCTGGTGACAATACCTGAGAGTACCCGCGTTTGGAAGCGGAGCTCTTTGCTTGATTGAAATGAGAAAAACCGTATACGAAGCCGTCCGGAGAAGGCACACGCTGGCCATCAACCAACGAGGAACCGTCCTCATTAGTCTTCGAAACCTGTTCTCGGATGCGAAACGAATGGATCTCTGAACCTTCTTTGAATATTGTCGAATCAGGAAATGCCGAGAAGGCACTAATTCAGGTTCAATTTCAACGAAAACGAACAGAAAAAAGAACGAACATATTCTCAGCTTCAAATGGATATAATGGGAACAGTGGAAATATGCAGGTCAGTGAAGGACCCAGCTCAAGGTCAAAATCGACTGAAATTAATGAATAAGCGCAAGGTACACGGCTGAACCAGCGAGCGACAATTGCCTATGGCTAAGCCCAGGACCCAGCGCCGCAGACGCTCTAGATTTTCAACGTCAAATGTAACCCCTTGGAGAGTTGACACGATAGTTGGGATACGCTTTGGAGATCTTAAAGGGAGTGTCCTTGTTCGAGAGACTCTAACATCGGCGGGGGGGAGTAATGGCTTGATCTGCAAGTCTGGAGACGACACCGAGCCATGGTGCAGATCGAGAGTCTGGTTTGTACAATGAGTACCTGCATTCTCAAAAGCCACGATATTAGCAGGGACACTACTTGAAGGCCCAGAGTCTGCGCTATTCTCCATATGATGCCTTCGTGACACCTGATGGTTGCAATGGTGGGTTCCGGTCCGCCTACTGAACATTACCGACCGTGACAAATTTAAATACGGTCTGTTGAAAGTGGCCAGATTTTTTTTACAGTAGATCGACGTAGGCTAGTTGGCCAAATTCACCTAGCGTGCCAGTGTCAATAAAACTATGAAAATGTTTTGTCGGATTAGTATGCGTGCCTGACGATACTGTTATGCTGCCAAGACTTGAACGGCGCCCGGGTCCAATTGAACCGTACCCGTATTGTATGACTTTCGCCTTTTTCTCTCAAGTGTCCCCAAAGTTTCTCAATCCTCTGAAATTATTTTTCTCGAAGTTTGTCTTATTCCGTTGTCATTAGTCATCAACTAGAGTCAGGCTTCCATCAGCGGAGGGGCGAGGTCGCACGCTGGCGACATGAGGCTGGCATGGAACCCGAATCTGGTCCTGCGCCTATCTCGGAAAGTTAGCGGAAACGTCGAAGCGCCGTATGGGTCTACAATGCCCCTCTGCTCCACGGATACGTTCCTCTTGACCACGATGGCATTCATTCCATCTCTTCATCTTGATGTCTAAATTGGCTGCAAATTTTACTTCTTCGGAACAGTCGTTCCGTACACATGGAGTAGCTTGCTGGCATGGTCCCATTTACTCTTCTGGACCGGATCCGGGTATTGATTCCCCGTGCGGAATCCTATAAAGCAAGAACTCACGGGAAGGACGTCATTCAAGCGACCTTACATTCTCACACGCCTGGTTCCACAGACAATGCCCACCAACGTTTCGAACCTTCCTCCCGCCCGACGCTGGGTACCTGCACCGGTCACGAAGGAAGACAGTAAGCAACGCCAGCCTTCGCCATCCCTATGGGCGCTGATGCCTGGCTAGTTGACTGGGCCGATCTGACGTTTATTGATATTGCTAAGGCCAAGACGCCTGAGGGTCGCGCCGAGCAGGTTCGACTGGCGCGTGATGCCACTCACAGACAAGGGTTCTTCTATGTGATCAATCATGGTCTCGACAAAACAATTGTGGGTCCTTATTGGTTATGATCATATGTCATCGGATAACAACGTTTGCGTAGGTTGACCGAATGGTCGATATTGCGGCTCTTGCTTTCGATGATGTCAGCGAGGAGGAAAAAACTCGCCATCAAGCCCGGATAAAGGAAACCGGGGAGTACTTAGGATACAAACTTCCCCAGTATTGGGTACGTGGCGCAATCTTATTGTGCCTAACGGTCCTGACTTTCGATCAGCATATCGCCAACGGAGTCAAGGATAGGATTGAGCACTATAACTGTGAGATGCCTCCACAGTATCTTAGTCAGCATTCACTGAAACATACTAGTCCCCCGAGACGTCTCTCGCCGGGAACACCCGAGGGTACTTCGTCCGTTCTTGCCTGAAGTCCAGAGGATCATTGAGTTCACTCATCGTCAAGTTCTGAACGAGGTGCAAAAGTTAGTTCAAATATTTCTATGTTCCCTGGTTTTATATTCTGATCACAACACAGGCTTCTGTCTCTGGGCCTCGAGCTTCCAGAAAACACACTACCTGACTTGCATCCCTTTGACGAGACTAACCACTCGTTCTGTGAGTACACTCAAATCGTGTCCCACTGTTATCCGTTCATCTTTTTTCCAGGGCGATTTATGCTTTAGTAAGAGGTCATCTTGCGAATACCGTCTGTCCCTGAGAGTTAACGTCGTCGCCTTAGCAATCCCCGTTCCCAGGAAGAGGAGAATAAAACGGAGAATGTTTGGATGAAGGGCCATGCTGGTGACTGTTGCGTGTTGCGCTGTCTCAGCCGGATCTCACAAAATACCTATTGCAGATCACACGAGCTTCACGGCAATCTGGAGCCAACCTGTGACTGCTTTGCAGATCAAAGACTGGGATGGTCAATGGCGCTATGTTAGACATGTCGAAAATGCACTTGTGAGTTACGGTGAATAATTCTTCCTGTTCCTCTTGATATCTTAGCGCCATGTATGATAGGTCGTAAATTGCGGCGACACGACAGAGTACCTGTCAGGCGGTTATTACAAGTCCGCAGTACACCGTGTCATCAAGCCGCCGGATGACCAGGATGGTTACCGGAGACTTGGTTTGATTTACTTCCATTACATGGGCGACGACGTCCGTATTGCCCCATTGCACGACAGTCCAGTGGTGCAGCGTGAGGGCATCAACAAGTCTATTGTCGGTGATCCTCCTACACAGGAAACGTGGCGCAAGAACAGGGCATCAACGTATGGCATCACTCAGCTGCACCGGGCGGAAGATGGAACTGAGTACGAGATCATTAATGGCGTGCGGGTTACGCACTATAATTAGCGCACTCGGTGGCTGGATCCAGAAGAAAGGAGGTCGTGGTTTTGTAGCAATTTTTCATGTATATCTACCAGCAATTGACTCTCTTGACTCCTCCGTTTTGCGTCGAGAGCGAAGCATTCACACACTTCGGCTGGGCCAGTGCGGAAGTCGATTGTTCACTCCCTGTGGCAGTTGTTTAGCCAGTTGCGCCATATCCCGGTTGCACATTAGGCCTATTTATTCAGGAAGGTCGTATAAAGTTCAAAACGATAATTTTAAGTCGGACGAGCCGATTAACTTGC
>QFDV01003663.1:0-13485 GCA_003315845.1 Lactarius trivialis
GGTCAATTAAAATCTCCCAAGAGCGGTACATCGAGACCATTCTGGAGCATGAACAGATGCAGCACGTGAACCCTGTAGCCATGCCGCTGGACCCCAACATCATACTCGTACCTAATCCAGATGGGAACGAGGGGGACCGCAGCAATTCATATGCGCGCCTGCTAGGAGAGCTCCAGTTCCTTGCCAATGCAACCAGGCCAGACATAGCATATGCAGTCAACAGATTAGCAGCCTACACAGCTAATCCAAGTATGCAACATACCACTGCACTAAAGAGAATCCTTTGCTACTTAGCTGGAACCAAATCCTATGGCATCACATACTCTGGCATGCCCTCCAAGAATAGGAATACAAACCTATTCCAGGGATATGCAGATGCAGCTTATGCCAATTCTGATGAGTGTAAATCCACCTCAGGCTACGTCTTCCAAGCAGGAGGCGGTGCTATAACTTGGATGTCAAAGAGACAAAGTGTGATAGCTTTGTCCTCAACTGAAGCTGAGTATATTGCCTTAGCTGAAGCTGGTAGGGAAGCGTGTTGGCTCAGAAGCTTGTACCAAGAGTTGGGCTATGAGCAAACACAACCCACAGTTATCAGAGGTGATAATAACAGCGCAATTGCCATGGCGCGTAACCCCCAGTTCCACAAAAGAGCAAAGCATATTGCTACTAAGTGGCACTGGATTCGTGACCTAGTAGAGCAAGAAGTTGTTGACATACAAAGTTGCCATGACCCAGAGCAGACTGCAGATGTACTGACAAAGGCATTGGCACGCCCCAAACACAAGAGGCATATTGAGGAAATGGGGCTAGCACCGGCCTGAAGGGGAGTGTAGGGATGGCAGCCGGTACCGCTGAGGTAATGGCCAGGAATGGCCGGTCCAGCCCGGCCCGGGCGCTTAATGAGCGCTTAGCGCGCCAGTAGAGTACCTTAGCAATCCATTGTATGCCTGGGGCTCAGCCACACTAATAGGAGTATCTGTCTCCTCCTCCATTACTCTCATCTCCCCTACCCTCTATTGGGTAGGATCTCTACATATTTACTACAGTAATGCTACCTCTCTCCAAGTCTGCCACTCCTTTATAGAATCCCAACAGCAACGCTGTGACAGGCGGACTCCGTGAATAAAGAAACGCAAGCCTGAGACTATCAGCGTATTTTATGAAGTTTCATGCGGTTCTATGAGGTACTATCTTGGTTATGGTTTGTACACGGTGACGGTTGTCAGTTATTCATCTCATTACTGATCGTTGGGCCGCCCAAAAAGTTTTTCGTGGCAAGCGGGGCTTTATTCGACACATTGTCATGGTAGCCTCATACAGTACCTCAAGATGATTTTGGAGCCAGGTGTGGGACGGCTCCGGGCTAGTAACTGTTTCCACACAATGATCATTTTGGTTCAGCCAGCGTTGTTTCATGTCTTCTTCGAGCCGTTCTTCCAAATGTTCCCTCAATTGGATTGTGTGTCATATCTCGGGTTGTGGGCAGTGTGGGCAGGTTTATTTAAGGTGTCATTTGGCTTACTGTATGGGTCGTCTTCACCCATCCTGGTCCCAGGTTTTTACCATGGGACTTATTCTGTAGCACTTCGTGGCGTGGAACACAGGGGCTCGGACAAATCCTGTTTTGGTGCTCAGCATGCAGGGTGGTACAATCGGAATACAATGTGAGCAGGTACAACATGCAACTTAGAATATGGTGATGAGCAGTCGGCGAGGAGCCCCTATGGGACATATCCGACTTGTACCTTGACTCATACTACAGGTGACTTGGATGCAAACCTGTTGAGGACGAGTCACCTATCCATCAAGCTACGATCGCTGTCCGCTCATGGTTACGAGACCCGACCAGGCGAATCGGATATAGAAGTGGAGGTCGTCAAGATTACAAGTCCCTAGTCTCTAGTGGCCTGGCATTGGGGCAGCAGCACATTCGAGTTTTTGTAAGTTGCGTCACATCTGCATCATGATGTCAACATGACCTTGCATTGCTTGCATTAGGGTCTTTCAAAGTTCCCTTATTTTTCTCATTATCATGCCATTTTGATGCCATTTTTTCCACCATTATTTTGGAAAAATGTACTTGTTCAGGAGATCAAAAATGTAATTATTTGTGTTAAGGACAGGGGGGGCTCATTTTTCAATTAAGGCCATGAATTCTATTTCATGAATGCAAATCGGAGTTTTATCTTATGTAAGTGAGGGTGCGAGAGATGAGAGGCTATGAGAGGCTAAAGTGGGCGGAAAATGAAAAAGGTAACCCTGCCGAGGGGTTACAGGTGGCTTCGGGTGGCTTTCAAGGTCACAAAAATAATGCATTATGTATCCCATTATCGTGTTTTTGCGACAGGGGGGTTTCAAAGTTGATCATTATCAGTCCATTATTTATTTCATTATTTCTCTCATTATCATGAAATTGGCACAAAAATATGATTAATGGTTGACTTAATGGGTCCAATCAGGGTCCAATTTAATGGAACTTTGAAAGACCCTGCTTGCATGTTGCATGCCATGTGACCGGTGACCAACAACCTACAATTACTATATATAGTGTCCGAGTCCGGTCACCGGACTCGGACGAGACATGCACGCTCTAGTCGCTACGCTAAGCGACCCTCAAAATCCTCTCATTCGAACAACTGGTTACTGTAGTCTAGTGACGGCCTTGGAACTACGATCTCACTCTACAGTATCAAATTGTCGTCGTCATCGACACATTCCCCGGGTACTCCATCACCCTCACTCTCAGCAGAAAGATCCCGGGCGGTCGTCCCCCACGCTAGTGTCTGTGTCTTCGTCTTCGTTATCCGAGTCATCGAAAATTCAAATGAGTTGAAATGAGTCGTTGCGCAGACGACCCAAGATCTTTGGCATACATGCACCAGTCCATGCCATCAACTAGTCTGGAAATACCACACACACCTCGGATTACCGATTGGTGGAACTGGTTCAGTGAAACTTGGCGGGGATACTAGACTATCGCCAATTAGAGAGTAACAGCGAGCACACTTAAGTAATGGTATCCAAACGCCTTGTATGCACCTATGAGAACCCATTGGTTAGCTCTATGGATGAGGTTACGAGGGAACAGTCCCTGTAGAATGAGGCGTTACGGAGTCTAGAGGCCGGGGTCGACGGAGAGTGGTTGCGCAGTCCGTGTGCGAACCCAATACTGCTCGTGATCGGAAACTGACTGAAATAGTGGATCGGAATATAATTGCTTTGAGTAATGAGTGCGCCGGCGGCACGATCGCTGGAACGGTTGTAAGAAAAATGTGTTGAGTCAGACAAAGCCCGGGGAAAAGGTAAACGAATGAGAGATCATGTCGACCAAGAGCAAATGGAGTCAGCACAAGGTAAATGGTCATGGTGTGCCGACGGCCTGCAACGGGTAGCTTCTGCCAGTGACGGTACATGGAGACTTGTGGGCATCCTTCAGTGAGGCAGCGTAGTTGAGATCAATGAGAGTCTGAGAGGCTGATGGTAGGGCCGGAGTGCAAATTTTTCCTAACGACCTCCCTAAGTTCATTTGGGCGCATAAAATTCTACGTATCCCACGGCACGAATGCTGTACGAACGAATGCTTGCGTGAGATTGAAAGGTCGAGTACAAGTCACGTGATGCTGCCTAAGATACAGTGCATTGCAAACAAAGAGGGAGGGGGGAGAAGAACGGATTACTTCTGCGTGCAGCAGCATACACCTGTAGTCTAAGCATGGCAGGCGAGCTCAACGATACGACATCGTTCAACATTGTAAGCCAAACGGAATGGTGGTGAGGACTCCTCCGGAGAGGCAGCGCTGGGTCTTACTATTGCCCTGCGGTCGCACGTGTTTGTGCGCGCTGCCTGCTGCTCTTCGTCTCAATTCTCACATACTCGCCTTCATCGCGCGCTTCTTCCCGTTCATTCCGTACGGCCGCAAACGCGTTCCCGAGGATCTGCAGCGCAACAGCGCGCATGACTGCCTTATCACGAGATATTGCTGAGTCGTTCAGCACCCGATCGCACGTCTCGCGAATCACCGAGTCGATCTCCAATTTAGCACCCTAAGGTGGCGCCCGTGTCAATCATAGATGGTCGAGGGAGAGGATGTGAGAGGTGAAACGTGCCTTGAAAAGCGCTTGAAGACCCTTCTCTGCTGCCTGTTCCTCGAGCCGTTTCTTCTCTTCGGGACTGAGGGTACCTGATTGTTCGGCTTGTTGGATCTGGTCGAACACAGCTTTGAGTTCAATCGCCGAGCGTAGGGTCGACACGCTGTCGGTGGACAATTAGCATGGACCAAATCTTAACAGAAATGACGCACGTCTCAGAAAAAACGTGATATTTGCCCTGTACGTTATGTAGCCATCCGCCAACGCCAAGGAAACTCTGGTTGGACGCAAGGAACTGCTTAGCCTTGGCAGTATACGCGAATCCTATGGCGTGTAACAGTTCTATGCCGTATGATTCGCCTTTCAATTCTCTGCCGGGAGGGGATGTCAGCGATACAACGAAGCACGAACTCGGGAGAAGACGGACTCCGCCTCAAGCGTGCAAATAGTCCGCCACGACTCCATGACTTCTGGGTCATTCGGCCCAGTGGCATTTTCGGTGAAGATGCCAAGTTTGTGCTGCAAGGTGTCAACGAGCTTCTGCACACGCTCCTCCCGTGCCGCAGCTTTCTACAAGACGCCGCCCGGTCAACAGCAGCAACACCATGACCGTGGTGCAAGCTCACCTCCGCAGACGACTTGCGCGCCTTTTCATCTCTCCTCGCCTTCTCCTCAACGCTGAGGATTTCACGTCCTTTGGCATCACGCGCGACTGGCGGGGCGCCTTCGCCTGTAGCCTCGTCCGCCTCCTGTAGAGCGGACTTCATATCTCGCGCGAGGGACAGCTGGCCTATGAGGGGCTGGAAACGCTCTCCCCCAAAGATCGCGCCAAAAACTTCCTCGGGGTCGACGAAGCCACCCTCAGGTGCGCTCTCTTTGGGTCCGAACTCGTTGTACTTGTGTCGGAGCTGGGGGTCGGAGAGCGTCTGGTAGGCGATAGCGATAGACTTGAAACGTTCTTCAGCGCTCGGGTCGTCAGGGTTCTTGTCAGGGTGGTATTTGATCGCCAGACGACCTGCACGCGACTTGTGGGTCAGTCGCAGGAATAGAACAGAGTATTGCGTGACGTACGGTATGCCTTCTTAATATCGTCTGTGGTTGCATCAACCGGCACACCAAGTAGATCGTAATACCCCGTCTCCAATGGGCGTTCTTGGGTGCCTATCTTCCTCCCTTTCCTTGGAGGCGGTGTAGGTACCTGCCCTTGCGATGATGACCCTCCGGTGGCACTAAGCATGCTGGAAGGAACTTGGCTCGGATAAAATGCATGCGAAAAAGTCTGTTTACAGCTGCAGCAACGGACGGTGAGCATGGTCGCAGGATTAGGCGCGGGACTGGGCACGGGGAACTCGAGCTGGAAATGACATGATGAACATGTTGTCTGAATGTGGGGATGTACTGGACGTGAATCGATGACTTGGTATGTAGAGTTCATCTCGTAGTATCGGTGTTCGATAGGTGAAAGCAAGAGATCCGAGGCTGCGCTCAGCCCGAAGAGCAATGCTGAAGGGGCAGCAACTCGTCAGCTGAGGGAGCCCGGCATTACCCGGCTCCCATAATATTTACCCCCACCCAACAGTTTACCCCCACCCAACAGTCGTCGTCACAGCTTGGAAATATGACTCCAAAAATCGTTTATTAAATACTAAAGAGACTTGGAAGAGCCTATACAACACTCTGAAAATTCCCTTATGATCTAAATCAGATCCTTCTGAACAGGTTCCGCATGGATTGCAGCTGAGGCAGACGAGCTTCACCTGCATGGTAGGGATGAGGAAGAGCGGAGATGAAAGATGCAAGGTGAATGAAACGCACCACGTTTCCCGGTGGTGTTGCTCCTCACCAGACTACCTCCTCCCGTCGCGCCACCTGGAACGCCGAGGTTCGTAGCGGGGGGTGAGGCGACCTTTGCCTTCCCCGCAAGGCGCGACAGGATCGATCTGGTTCTCATCAAGGGCATGAATTTCGGACCTATGCCGGTTGGAGCAGATATACTGTCAGCGGAGAGCCGTAGGGATACAGGCGGCGTGCTCTGCGGCCTCCGATTCACGCGTTCGTTAGGTCGCCGTGTCGGACGCGCGCGTACCAGGGTATGACCCGAGGCGGATTCACTGGAACGTGTAGCCCCCCCGTGTCCGTCGCTCCTGGGTCCCGCGCCGACGCTCCGCAAACATCGGGTACCTATACACCCGGGAAGTACCTCCGGCCATTGCTCAACCTGAGCGACTTGCATCTCTACCACGGGCGCTCTGGTGGTCTGTGCAACACGCAAGGAAGGTACCTCGCTTACAGACTGTACGCTTATGGTCGGTTGGCTGAGCTTCCCCTTCTTGCGGCTCTGCTCTTCCCTCGCTTGCTGGACCATCTGGAGAAGTGGAGAGGTTGTCGAAAATACAGCTGGAACGTCACGTCCGGGGACATATAGCTGCAACACAGTCGGGCTGACTAGCGAGTCCAATCCGGTGTCGAATGACGAGCACATTGAGGATAAAGAGGAGCTAACACTACGGAAAGCTGAGAGAAGGGTTCCCTCGTCACACTGGTTCTTTAAATTTCCAAGTCCGACGATCCTAGACGATTTCCTAGAGAGAGGGCTCCTAGGACTAGTCCATGGGTGCTGAATGCGGCGACCAGATGTAGGCGTGGCTGGGTATACTTGGTGGGCCGCTGAGACGGGAGAAGCGCACTCGGAGCTAGGAGGAGTGACCAAATAATCACCTCCCGTGCGACTTGCAAGGTTAGTGCGACGTGGCGGCGAAGAGATCGCAAACGGGGGGATAGGAAGCCGAGCGAGGCGCACAGAGGAAGGGCGTGTCCGACGAGTAGGTGGGGTGATCGGCGACGGAAGGCCGTAAGCAAAGGTCGCGTGCTGTGGGCCCGGGCCTTTGCGGGGAGAGTCAGGCGTGCGCCGCGCCTTAGACGGAGTAACTTTAAGCGGACCGAGGGGTTTGCGCGGCGTGATAGGCATCGCAACCGCAGGACTCCAGACTGTCGCGCTGTCCTTCGTGTTTCCGCGCGGAGGCGAAGGCGAGAGCATGCGCCGCGTCGCAGAGGTAATGTCGGACGAAAGACGAGCTATGGAGGCATACGTCACAGTGCGGGTAATTTGTCGTATACTCGCGCGCTGAGGCATCGAACGGAAATAAGATGAGGCGGGCGGGTGAGACAACTGACTGAGTGTGGGCGTCGAAGGTGGGGTAGCATGGGCAGAGCGGGAGGGTAGACGAAGTGGGGATAGCATCATAGCGAGACGGCAGAAAGCTTGTGAGATCCTCGGTGTTGTGCAAGGCGTCGTAAGAGCTGGCCTCGCGTCCTCAAGCCGAGACTTGCAACTAAGAGTGCGGATGGCAACACTGGCGGATCCAGAGAACCCAAGAATTCCGAAGGGTGGTTCATATAAGACTGATCTGGCACGAGGCTGACCGTGGACCACATCATCGGGTACTACGCGTCAGCCTCAGGCTCCGGGAGACCGCGCGACATTTACCCGCAACCCGGGCCTGCCACAGCTCGGGTCTCCCTTTGTACGCATCTCGGAGTCTTTTCCTCTCTGCATCACAGCATTCCTCGAGTACACACGGTGAATCGGCACTTCAGTTTACTAGGTTCCTTTCCTCGTCTTCACTTTGGAACCCCACTCTGCTGCTAACCGAACTTAGAGTATCAACGCTCTTTGCATGCTCTAAGTAGAACTGGTTTTCTTCGCAAGGCACCAGAAGTCCCTATGTGCAATCTCAAGTCATTATGTCGAGCTATCGTTGGCTTTTGTGCGCGCGTGGATCCCTGAAACCAGGGGTCTAGTACACTCTCTGCGTCATCGACAAAACAGCAATATAAGAATGCCAAAGAGGGATCAACGATGAGAACCAGCAAGGGAAGTTAACAGAATATAGAATTATAGGACTCCCGCAAAGTACATTAGTAGTGGATATTTGGACATAATCAGACAGAGGTCAAGATCTATTAGCGGGATGAAACCCGTAGAGAAGCGTGTGGGTTGATGCCGGCGACAAGAACAATGCATGGGATCGCTCAGCGCCTTGAGTGACCAAACGAGACATTGCCACTGTCCAGGGAGACGATAGGGTATACATCACCCCCTGGGGTGTACCGCACGCGAAGCAAGTCACGAATACGTCCCGCAATGAAATGAGCCAGGCTGTCCCGCCGTAACCTGGGAAGCCTGAGATACGTTCCCTCGTAAAGACGGAGCAGCGCAAGAACGACGTATTTGTCAGTGCCCCACGGGATGTCGCCGGTGCCCTGCACCAGGACGCGGTCTTCCGCCGAGGCTCGGTTGGAGCTAGAAATCAAGGCCTTGAGGTTATTCATTGACATAGGGATCCGCGCGACGTAGACGATGCCCAAGAAGAGCCCAATGGGATTGAAGTTGGCTGGAGACCTCTCGAACGACACCCAAGATGTGCCTACGCCGCTCACGGTCTCCGCAGCTGTGCTGCCCCATCCGGGACCCACGAAGTGCGGATTTTCAGAGAGCACGAGGGCCCATTGGGTGGGAAAGGAGGCATGATTGTAGAATGCAATACCGACGTAACAGCTGGGTTGAGACATTGCTTAAACGTAGACGGAGACAATCAGATTACAATGAGGACGAGAGAGCTGAATGTCGAAACTACGTGGAGAACATCCCTTTTTATATATCTGGAGAGTTCAGCGCTGGAGTCGGTAAACATTGTGGACCCGCCAGCTTCCGCAGTGGATGGCACCACAGGATGGCGTATTGAAGGCGGCGGGTGGGGGCGGGCAGCCTGTGCAGGCTCCCAAAGTCAGAAGCTACTGGGGATATTAAGGGCGACTCAGAGAATGTTGGTTGGAGAATGACCACAAAAAGAAAGAAATGGAGTGAGAAGGCACACAAAGGTGGCATTTACGACGCAGAATGACGCAGGAAGAGCTCTAGACGTGCCCACATCGACTTGTCAGTCATCACATGAGACGATACTGCAGCGAAGCCTACCTTCAGTCGATAGTTGTTCGGTAGAGAAAGTGAAGGTGCGTAAACGGGAGCAGCGCGGCGACCAGTGAGGAGCAAGTTCCACGAACTTGAATGAGATGACTCGGAACAGATGCCTCTGGCAATTAGACCGTGGAACTGCATCAGATGGCGAAGCGTTCGACGGTTGTTTAAACCTGGCACTGGCACTTGTGTTCTGCGAACAACCTTCTACTAGATGTCTAGGCCCGCCGGTGGTCCTTGTGAGTCGGCGGGTCACGAGAATGTGTGAGAAAAGATAGCGTAATCGGACTCTCGGTCCGGTTATCGCCGTAGAGTACTGTACTATTACGACCTAGTGTTCACGTCAGGTGTCAGATTGAAAAAAAACTATATTTTTTTATTCACCTTAAATCAAAAGAAAATTTTTGAGCAAAAAAATTCTGAAAAATTCCCGAAAGTGTGAACACTTGGTCGAAATAGTACAGTATCGGCTGACTTCTGTGATTTTTGTATCAAAATCAAAATAGTTGAAGGTGTCCTCCTTTGTGTCATGCTGAGGGTCGTCGAGGTGATGTCATAAGACGTACTGTATGGTATGTCGCCCTGATATACAGTATCCCAGGCTTATTCAAGTTCCAGATACCGATTCAGCCTGAGGTTAGAAAAAAACTACATTCAATCCGAGTCAATATTATTCCCCCAAAATCCATTAGAAGTTGTAAAATACAATTGCAGTAAGACAAACGTGCGCAGATCAATATTTTACGAACAAGTCAAAAATCTGGGTAGCAGCGTGAGTCGATGCTGGCAATGACAGCGAAAGGACATACGAGATCGGTCAGCGGTGTCTCTGTTGAACAAATGGGACATAACCATTCTGAAGGGGGACCACCGCCACACTCTGAGGTGTGCCGCACGTGCTGCAGATCAGAGAGGCGCTCCCGAATGCACTCGGCCATGCGCCTCCTCCCCGACCCGGGAAGCCTTCCCTCCTGCACGCGCAGGGGCATGAGAATGATGTATTCATCCGTGCCCGTCTGGATGTCTGCCATGTGTGCGGCGACCTGAACGACGTGGTTGACACCCGAGAAGGGCGCCATGGTGTTGAATCTGACCGGAGACTTCTTGAAGGTACCCACTGGCAAAATGTGTTCCAGCCGTTCATGGTCTGGATGGGGGTGTTGCGCCATCCAGAACCCCCGATGACAGGGCCTTGGGAGAGAAAGATGGTCTGGTCGGTGGGGAAGGAGGGGCGAGTGTTGAATGGAAAACTGATGTGTTGAGTCATGTTGGAGAGGCAGACGGGGAAGAAGAAGTGGGTACGATGAGAGAGAGTGAGTTGACTTCGACTGCGCTTCTGAGCTGGACACTGAGGCTAGGAAGAGAGGTTGCGCCTTTTATCTACCTAGAGTTCGGAGAGTGAAAATCGGTATCACTGTGGACCCGTTTGAACGGGCATAGTAGGATGGCGTGGGTGATACAGCCTGTGCAGACGGCGTGAGACACAAAGGCTCGAAAGGGTGGGTTGGGAATCGTTTCGTCGGCTGTGAGGCCACGAAAGGCTGAAAGTGTAGGACAAATGGGCAGCCGACAATAGTTCTGAGTATGCACGCGTCAGTTTGTTTGTAATTTCATTGGATGACTTCCCGGGAAGGCATCTAGGAATCCATTGTGCCACCGAAAAACGAATGGGCAGCATCGCCGATCGAGAGTTGTTCGGAGTGGCAAAAGTTCGTACGGCTAAGATAAGAGCTCAGCTCTCAGCGCCCATTCTCAGGAGCAGAACAGGTACGATGAAGAGCGAGGCATTATCTGGCCTAACGTTGCTAGACTTTTGACCATTTCCTCCTGCCAGACATGCTGCAAGACCTACTACCCAGAATAAAGGCACCGTTCTTGTAAGCAAGAGAACAAAACAAAAACCTGAGGTCGGTGTTGAGATCGTTGAGATCTTGGTGCTGGCGGAGACCTAATTTGGCGCTGGTCCAGGTCCAGTGCGTGGCAACAGGAATGGCGCAACAAGGTCACGCCACACGAAACATCAGACTTCCAAATAAATTAACAGAAGTACACTATGTCCACGGGACTTGACATTAAACATCTATTGCTGTGCGTGTTGAGGTACACAAGCCTTCGAGCTATTCGTTCCCTTTTGTCCTTTCCTAAAAGTATATCGGCACGTTGATCCGCGCGCTGGAGTGTGGCACCCGTGCCCCTGGGACCACCCTAGTAATCATCGCCTAGAATTAAACTCCGCCGGCCCCGAGCTCCTATATGACCAGGAAGGACCACTGTCTATTGCTCGACCTGAGAAACTCTTGAAGCCCAGGTGGAGGTAACTTTCTTGTACGAGTTGCGGGGTGGGAGCGGCGAGATAGTGAAGAGGCCGCGAGTGGAAGGCGAGGCTAGGCCAGGCACGCAAAGGAGGGAACGCAACTGGAACGCATCCGACAAGTAACTTAGGTGGGAAGATCAACGACGAGAGGGCTTAAGCATACGTCGCGAGCTGCGAGCTTCTGCAGGGAGAGTCGAGCGGGTCACCAAATGCCGCACCGTGGACAGAGTAATCCTTAGTATAAAGAGTGGCGGCTTGCGCGGAGTGACGGGCATTGCAAGTGCACCAGCACGACCCAGACTGTAGCCTTTTCTTTTGGGTTGCGCACCGCAGCGGTGCAGAAGAATGCGTAGGGTCGCAGAGGTGGCGTCGTCAGAAGCTAGTAGAGGCACGAGTGCGGGTAATCGTATACCCGCACGAGGAGGCGTTGAACGGAAATGACGTAAGACTGGTGCGAGACAACTGAGCGATGGCGGGGTCCGGGACAAAAACGGAGCGAGAACAGCATTAGTGGACTTGAAACGGAAAGTGCTTGTAAGGTCTTGTGATATCCAATGCCACCTTCGCGTCTAGGGACTTCAAGAGAACCCACTTGCCGGAGAGTAAAGGGCGTCGTGCGGAGCAAGGAGGAGGCGTTTCCATGTGTGCGCATCAGGAGCAGGGGAGAGAAGAGGAAGAGAGGCCGGCAATTCGCATGCCCCCGTCGCAGCAAACAAGGACACGGGGCGGTGGGCAAAGGAAGAACTTCACGCTGCCGGGTTGGTGTCGGGTTGGCTGGCTCAGCTCGTAGTTAAAGTCAACTCCCTGATAACCCATACCTCGGGAGAAGCCTCCGGTTCTTTGAGAGTACTTAAGCGACAGTACAGCCAAGACCATGCCGGCGCTGGAGTCTGTGCTTCATCCGGACTCGAGATCCTCTTTCTGTTGCAGGCCGAAGGCCTCGTCTTCAGGTTGGGATCCATGGTGATGCCGCCGGGTGTCGTTGAGACCGAGGAGGATCGTATGCCGTGGTGTACAAGCCAGGCACTAACGAGCTCGAGCGTGTCTAAGTGCGGCCTGACGAGATCAGCAACCTGTTCCTTTGAAAGGAGCGGCGGCGCACGTGAATATAAGCGCGAGCGGAGGAGGATGAAAAGGACGCGCCTTACATACATTGGGTTACTGAGAGCGTCAACCAACGCACTCTCCCTGTCGGGAATGAGTGCAATGTAGAGGTCGATGGCGGTTCCGGCAGATGAGTGGCCTAGACTCTCACGACTGACTGGAACGATGTGTCATGTGTGCTAGACCTGCATGTCGTCCCAAGCTGCTAGGGGCGTCACGAAGTTGGCGAGGAGCAAGGCGCTGAGGAAGGACAGAGCAGAGAGCCGGTTATATCTCATAAGTACAGGAGGTCAGTCACGGATATGCGAGCCGTACAGGAACGCTGACATTACCTCGAACCGCGGGTCACCAATGGAACGCCACTTCCGGCTCTGGACCGTGACGGACTCACAAGTGGTACCGTCGTGACAGTGGCTTCAATTAAAGAGGATGACGTCTGGCCATCATGATGGACCCGAACCCTCCTACCTGCTTCCAAATTCTCCCAAATTTGGTCCGGTCACTATCATGTGAGCTGTTTGTAGAGAGGAAAGACTATCGTAATTCAGAACTACTCTGTGAAAAAATTTTCATTCCCACGGAGAGCGGAGAGTACAGTCGATTCTAGGCTCCTGTGTCTGTGTGTTGGCGGACAAGCAGTATACACGACCGGGAATGAAATCTATCATCGCCTACGAGGTCGCATGTCTAAGGCGAAGTCGCAACGAGTGGTCAGGCCTTCCAGCTTCCCGGATTGAGCCAGTGAGCGCAAGCCTCATCCTAACCATCGATTCCTTGGCGGATTCCGGGTGCCGCGGGCGTTCTTTGAACTGGCAGAGAATTGAGAGGAACTTACGAGGATCATGGAGAGGAACGATCACGTGCCGCCTCGGGCTCCTCCCCGGCCCGATCCGGTACTGTAGGACCGACTCTCGGAAACCCCCTGCAGGCCCCCTGAAAGCTGTAGGGTATGTTTGATACGAAAACATGGAATTTCGGGTCCATATTGGTGGACTGC
>QFDV01003680.1:0-28772 GCA_003315845.1 Lactarius trivialis
CTCCGAGCGTGCATTCTCAAGTGGTGCTTTAACTGGCACCCTTCGTCGCAACCGCCTCTTGCCGGAGTCCTTTGAGGCTCTTCAAATCTTGAAGAGTGCTTACAAGAACGGAGTAATCAGTGCTAGCGGTGAGGCCAAAGCTCATGAGCCCCGTGAATGGGAGTGGAACGGTAGCGTGTAGTCTCGTGGTTAGAGCATTCTAGTAGTTGTTACAACAAAAAAAAATAGCATGCGCACCTTCAGCGTTCGAACCTGAACTGAACGCTCCTGAACGTGTTCGGGAGGTTCAGGTTAGGTTCAGGTTCAGGTTCACACATATGAGCTCCGTTCTCGTTCAGGTTTGGTTCTGGGGGCCCTGAACTGCACTGAACGGAACTTCGGCAACACTAAATCCAACAAGGGACACAAAGCATTGTGATGATGATCATGGGCCACTCCTGCAGGAGAGGTGCTGACCAGAGGGTCACTAAGTTGAATAAAGAGACAGCCGCAACCTCACGGCGGCGGCCCCAAAGGGAAAGGGCGGGAGACTGGCGGGAGCTTGGACGGGAGGCAATGTAAACGAAGAATTACTTCTACGCGCCGGAGCAGAGCACCTCGGTGCATGTGTCTCAAATACAGGAGAGGTACTCTACTTAGTAAATCCCATATGATTGCCTGTCACAACTACAGCTCATCCCGGATGGGCCCAGTGGACACTTTATCCCCGCCCTCCTCGCCTTCCTCCTCCTCGCCCACAACACGGTTCTGCGCTGCCTCTTCCGCCGGAACAGGGTCAGGGATGGACCCGGCCTTGGCGAGCTCGTTCACGTCCGCAGCGGCGGCGCTGGCGTGAATGCGACCCTCATTGGCCAGCGTCCGTGTGAAGCGTGCAATCTCGGCGTCATACTGCTCCCACTCCGGGATCTGACGGGCGCGCGCGAGCTTTGGTTCTTTCTGTGAAGCAGCAGTAGCGGAATTGAAATCAAGCAAGTTCTCGAAAGAAGGGATGTACGAACCGTCAGTGGATTTTGGCAGAGATCGATGGTCTTGGCGCGATGAAGCCTGTCCTTGCTACCTGAGCGGTTGTTAGCATGGAATCTCAAACTCGACGCGAACTTGCTTCTGACTCACACCACGTCTCGCACTAAAGAAATGCTTTTGTGTAGCAGCGTCGTAATAGAAACATGTGATAGAAACCTACCCATAGCCAGTCTTCATGCAGAGAGAACTTCACATGAACAAGTAAGCGATCCCGACAGCAACCAAAAGTCCATAGACACTCACGATAGGAACATGTCCTTGCAGGTTGTTTGGCAAGTCTGTGACAGATCGTTCAACGTTATCGGAATTTCCATCCTCCAAGAAATGAGACCGGCGTACCTTGATCGAGGTTAGCAAGCGAATTGGGGTCGGCCGAAAGCTGTTGATAATGACTGCGCAGGATATCCTGCAGGGCGAAATGGATGGTCATGACGCGAAGCTTCAGAGAAGGTGTTTTACGTACTCCGGCAGCCATCTGGCGGAACCGAACCAAGTCCACGACGTACAGCGCGCTGCAGGGCCAATCGATCAGTACCCAACCGAGCAGCTAGCTCCCCCAAAAACAGAGAACCGACCTGATGTGATAGGGACGCCCTCGTAGGAACTGCTCCCAGTACCCTGTTTTCCAGAACCGGAAGCCCTCCATGTCCCCGTTGTCGTCGCCCATCGGAGTGTAGCCATAAGGCGCGCCGTGCAAGTCGAGGTCGATCAGCTCCTTCAGGTCTGCGCGCACGATCTGGTCCGCGTCGACAAAGATGACCTTGTCAAGGTCCATGGGGAACAGGACGTCGAGGAAGAGAATCTTGTACGCCCAAATGATCCGTTGCTTTTCGCGTTGTTGTCTCAACCACGTCGGCCACTTGTAGGTGACGAGCTCGTACCGGAAGCCGTATTCCTCAGCAAAGTGAGGGATAAATTCCTGCGAAAAATGGTTAAACGGCTCCCCACCAAGTAGTGGATGAAAATCGTACGAGGAAGGACGGCGATAAGAAATTCTCGATAAACCAAAACTTCACCGTGTGCTCCGTGTTGCGTAGCACACTCAAGATCATGATCGACGCGAATCGCTGGAAAGTACATAAGCAGCAGTCCGCGCGCGTCAGTCTTCGCGTTGAGCTCACCTCATACAACAGCCCCGATGCCACTGTGAAGATATTGATCTCGGCGTGTCTCTGCGTCGACACGCCCGTCTCCGCCTTGCTTCCGGGTGACTTGAACACGGACGAAATGCTAACGCCAGGGCATCAACTCGACGGGACTTGCACCAAGAAAGAAAGCTAGTACTCACCGCGAAACGATATTATCAACAATGCCAGCGGGCTGCGATTCTTCCTGCTCGTCGGGGACCTCGAGCACATCGTCGGACTCCCGGTCTGGAAGACGTGCCAGGCGCGGATACAGCGTCAGGCCCTCGAAGCTCGTGACGGTGACTTCGTTGCCCGCCTCCTCGACGGTTGGACTGAGCCATCCCTCATTTCCCGCGCTCTCTAACCAGAAGATCTCGCGCCCGCGTCCGTCGCGTATCTCGAGGTGGTACACGCCCGGGGTCGCCTTGAACTGTAGGTAGCCTAGATTCTCCACGACGAGGGTGTCATCGACCGGCTTGCCGTGTTGAGCGGCCAGTTGCAGTTGCACGCCGCGCGGGGCTGCATTCGTATCCTTCTCGCGAGCGTGTCCACCGACAATGATATAGTCGAGCTCGAAAACCGCCTCCACACCGCGCTGTCGCTCATCGCCAGACAAAACACCGAGCTGGACGTTGTCCAGGTCGTAGAGCGCCTCACGGGGGCGAACGATCCACGAAGACGGCTCGTCGAGGCCGAGAGTGTAGATCGGCTCTATTGGAAGGTCACGGAAGAACACTTGCATAGGAAGCTCGTGTCTACAAGTAGTTCATGAGGAAAAGGACAAAAGCTCAGAATAGATGCTGCGTTACCCAGTATCGTCGAATGTGAGAGAAGGAATGAGGTTGTAGCGATAGAAACGTTTCAAGGGAAGCTGTAGACGCGATGAGGTACGCATGTGACGAAACAAGCCAGGGGCGTACTTCTGAGTACTCCGGCGGCTGGAGATGGAACTCTACGGTGACCGTTGGAATATTCGAGAGCCACTGTGGAGAGAGTGTTCTGAGCAAGCGAAGACGGTTCATCGATTCAAAAGCACCTCAAAGAGACTTGTGTATCTTTGTGCCTGTTCGCTCAGAGGGTCCATGATGACGACGAAGCGATGCAAAGCAGTCGAATTGTCGCCGATAGTAAACGCGCTGATAGTGGACGGGGGTTAGCCAGGCAGCCTACGAAGGGGCGATGGATCACAAACGTGTATTGGCTATCCATAAGCTTATAATTCTGATTGCGCGACACCGGGCCTTTGTTGAAGATGCCCGACTGGGTCGGATCCTCGACTTGCAACGTGGATACGACGGAAGAGACCATCGACACGACGTCCGCCGCGGTAGCTCTGTGTGTGTTGTTTTGTTTGTTCAGAAACCATAAGAATTTCGAAACTCGAGAGTCGAGACTCACCGGTCGTAGCCCTCGAAAGCGGGGACGATATCCTCGAGCGCGCTCAACACAGGCCGGACACGCTTGATCAGCTCGTAATCCTCAAGGATCCGGTAGTCCTCTGCGGTGAACTCTCCTGGCGTGATCGGCCCGACAACCTGCAAAAGCGCGATCAGGAAGGTGGAAGCGGACAGACGAGTGGATGGAACGTCACTCGGCCGTTTATGATCAGTCCCGATGCGCCGGGTGCGAGGCCCGCCGTCTTCGCGACCAGTCTGCTCGCCTCTACGTACCGCCGGTAATCGTCCTGGTCTATGTCTGCCAGGGCGACGCCACCGGTGATCTCCTCAAGCAGAGAACCCACGCTCAGAACAGTCTGGCCGTCCTGCTTGGATACCGGGTCGTCACGCGGGCCAAGGGCCTGAAGCAGCTGCGCCGGGGTAACCTTTGAAAGGAGATCCTTATAAATGAGGTGAGAGAATATCGAAGAGACGTGAGCGTGTCGTCCCGGGGCGTTGTTCGGCGATGTTGGGTTGTGAATGAAGGTGAAACGTGAGGGTGCGGAGCCAGTGTCCTTTTCAAATGGTCAATCAAAGCAGAAAAGAATAACGATTACATTTCGACGACGTACGGCGAATGTGAGCGCGTCTCGCAAAGAACTCAGACCATCTTCGGTATCAAAATCGGCGACGACGTAGATCGACAGCGGCACCTGCTCAGAAGCTGCAGTACATCGTCATCAACGGCCAGGGAAGCTCAGGTTGGAGGCCCGACCCACCAGGGTAGATAAATGCGGCCGGGGAGACGCGCAGTCCAGTCTGCTTGTGTAGGTGGGGGAGGTTAACCACGCGCACGCTGGCACCTTTGCCCTGTGGGACGACGAGGCGACTGCGCCTCTTCATGGTGGTGGGTAAATCGTAAAAATGGTTCTCGATATCGACTGCCAGATCATCTGTAAGTATGCCCGTATAGATCTAAGTAAAAATCGCTCGTCAGATGCCGACTGCGCACAATCACCAGAACAAAAGGATAACCTTCTCTTGGAAATACTGAAGTGCCTGTCCAACGCTGGATTGCAGCGCGCTCAGGAAGTTCTGCACCGTTGGCGATGAGATAAGGCTCGGTGGATAAGGAAGGGGTTTGGACGTACGTCGTCGAACACGTAATACTTTCCATTGATAAATGTATGGCCGCCGCTGGGCGACGACGCGGCGTCTGCGCCCAGCCGATGTGCGTACGCGCGAGCTTTGCTGATCTTGGCTTCGAAAACTTCGGAAGTACCGCCGATAAGAGAATCGAATGACACTGCGATCTCTCCCTCTTTAATCTCCTCGCTCGCCGCAAGCGCTTCGAATCGCGCCTGCACGTTGGACCAGCTCAACTCCACCCCCTGCAGTTCCAGAACCTGACGTAGAATAATGAGTAAGGGCAATAGCCGTAAGTATGGTTTACGCACGGAGCCAAAGAACCTCATCGTCGCGACACGGCCGTAATTCTGCGTCAAGTAGTAGAACACCCTGGCCATCTTTGCGCCCGCCTCGGTCTCGACGACAGGTACAATGCCGAGGCGCACCGGGTAAGAACGGTTGATGAGCATCGAGATGGTGTTCGAAATGAAGTGCAAGCTTGCTGGTCGTGACAGATCTAAGACGAGTATGACATTGAACATGTTGCGACGGATGGCAGGCGCTTGACCAGGGTACATCGGTTGCAAGAGCTTGGTTAAGAGTTAGTGGCGCGCAAAACCGAACAAAGGTAGACTGACTGCGTGTAAAGATGACTGCCAACGTGCGTAACTGTGCACGAGTGAGAAGGATAGGCACGGTGAGAAACAGGACTCTCACCGGACATCCTTCTCTATGTCATTCCACCAGAAGATAAGATTTCCATCTTCTGCACGGTCACTGGCATCGAAAAGATCCTCCAGGGCGTCGCCTTTTGGCGAAGCAGTCCCATAGGAAGGATGGGCGACAAGGTCAAATGCTTCTCCAGGTAGGAGGCCAAGGGACGTCAAGGAGAGCATAAGCTCCCTTTCCCTGCGTACTAAACGAAGAAGGCTTCGGGGGAGAGTAAGTGAGGCGTAAAGAACAGCGAAAAGTCGGAATCTACCTGTACGGGTTCATCTCGTCAGGGGAAACCTGCGCGCCGTTTAACCATACCGCGCTCACGCCAGGGCGTATTTTGAGAGAGTTTGAAGAGATTTCCTCTAGGAGGCCAGACTGTGGGACGACACGGCGCGCGAGGGAAGTAGCGTATTTGGGAAAGTCATAAACCAGTTGCTTTAACGTCTGGAGTGGGGTCGGCGATTCGGAGATGAGCTGAGTAGCGAGAATACCAATCTCTTGCGGGAAAAGTCAGGGAGACACGACGCGACGCGACAAGGAATAGCGGAATGCTTACGAGCTATCTCGTCGCTTGTTAAAGGTTCACCAGCGTCCAAGGTCGTATTTAAGGGGTGTTGTTCTAGAAGAAGGAGGATGCTATCCAAGTCAGTTTCTGCATCATCAGCGTGTACTGTCGCGGCGTCTTCGGATGTGAGGTCTAGTGCCGTTTAGCATGAGAACAAAGTCGCAAGGGTGAACGACACCTTTGCCATGGGAGCGTCTATCGTCGAGAGCAAGATAATCCATCTTTTTCAAGTCCAGCGTGACCCCGTAGCCAGAGAGGTAGCCCTTTTCCCCTGCAATATCGGGAGGGATGGGTCTGAAGATGTATTGCACTCTCGGCGTGGGACTGCTAGATAGCCGCAGGAGGTGCGAATGGAGCTGTCGGAAATTGGTCGATTCAAAAGAAGCATAGAGGATGGCTGTGCGCGGTGGACTGCTCAGGGCCTGGCCGGGAGTGGGATAGATGTGATCAAAAGCGAGCGTGTGGGGCTTTGGATATGGTTCGCTGATGTAGAAACGTGAGCACTACGAGAGCGGATACCGAGGGAGGTTGGTAACTCACGAAAACGAGGGTGAGGACTCCGCAGGATCGAGGGTTTCGGGACCCGTGAGGTGTACGAGCCTTTCCACGTCGCAGACGACCTCTCCGTACCAGTCCACCCACGAGCCACATGATTCCGCATCGACAGCTGCATCTGCGTCCCTCGAGGCGTCGTTCCGTGTTTTTCTCGCGTTGTTCGAATAGTGTTCGTAAAAGGCGACGATTTTTGGGTTTGCAGCGTGCAGGGCAATTTGGGCTTGAACGGCTTCTAGAACGCCAGGTTTGGATAAGTAGCCGGCGGAAAGTGCGGTCTGTAATGCAAGCTGGTGCTGCGCCTCAGGTGTGAGCTTGTCCTTGACCGGAAACGTGTCAGGTCTCGTCAAGACGTCCAACAGTGGAAAGAACGCGTCAGGTTCTTCTAACGAGATTGTTTCTCTGCAAAAGGAGATGTGGCGTTAGTCGCAAGGTAGCCGTTGTGGAGGTGTCATACATGAGTTCGAGGAGAAATGGTGGGGAAGGCCAGGAGGTGCGCAGGGAGACCTTAACCGGGGGAGAAGAGCTGCCACATAGAACAGAAGAAAGAACGAGACCAGCCCGCACTAAGACGGAGCTAGTCTTCATTGCCAGCTGTATCGGTCTATGGAGAGGTGGTCGTGCGATGACACGTGAACGCGTGAACGTGGCGCGCTTATTCGCGTATGATTTCGTCGACGTTTTCCGAAATACAGTACCACGCCTTACGCCGCGTCGCACAGGACATTGCAGGTGCCTATTCGTGGACAAATGCGAGTGTGCCATCTCAGTTCAGTTCAACTCCCACTCCCCCTCGGTACTGGTCCTATGGCTGCTGCGTCCCCGCCGTGCGAGCGCGTCATTCGCGTGGCGTCGACGCAGGAGCAGCTGCCGCCGCACCTGCTGCGTCCGTGGAGCCTTCGCTCACCTCAACCACACCAGAAAGAAGATCGAGATGCCTCAACTGATGGGCACTGTGCAGTCACGGTCTCCTGGTGTTTGCAGCACCGGGGTTGAAAGTAAGTACTGGGGTAAGTGTATAGGTACGCGATCTTCAGCGGGAAAGTGTGGAATAGTCGAGAAAAAACAACACGACGTGGGCATTTATCTGTGTGTGAGACTCGGAAGTTCCGAGCTGTTATACAACGACGTTTCTTTGTAGTGCGAGAAGTTGTGGTCGAGTCGGTCAGTGACGACCATCTGCCAGGGTGGATGGGTGGACACCCTGCATCCTCCCTCTTAATTGTGATTGCATTGATAATACATATCAAGTCTCCCTACTGTTTTCCCTTCCGCTTTCGTCTGCCATCTGAACCAGGGGTGGACTTGCGCGCGAGCGCAGCTGCTCCCTGTCCTCCAGAAGCGAACCGCACCGCCTTGCGCACATTGACCACGTCCTCCCCTGCACCGTCCCGTTTCGCCTTTTTTAACGACGAGCCGCCAGGATGCGCGCCGTTTCCTATCTGTTTGACG
Organism: Lactarius trivialis; assembly: GCA_003315845.1. Lineage (NCBI taxonomy): Eukaryota > Fungi > Basidiomycota > Agaricomycetes > Russulales > Russulaceae > Lactarius > Lactarius trivialis. Next base: position 7,941 of record QFDV01003680.1, read on the forward strand.
AGGGCCAGATTCGTGCTCCTCTCCGCGTCGACGGGCTTTTCTATCGGGTCGAACTGGAAGCACGCATAAGGGAGAGATAAGGCCGCTGGAGGGGTGGGTTTACGGTACCTTGCGCTTGACGCCGCGCAGCTTTTTCTCGCCGTCGAGCATGCGGTCGAATTTGCCCATGCTCCCCGTGCTCGTACGCGTCGTCGCGAGCGTGCGGTCAATCTCCCGCTTACGGTCGCCCGTGCCTGTGCCGGTCGTCGTCGCCTTTGACTGTCCTTGCTGCGCCGCCTGTGCGAGGTTCTGCTGATGCTGCCGCTCGTTCTTCGCCACGCGCTCTTTGCGCGCCGTACGAGCCTCCTTGGACGGGTCATGATCCGCATCTAGAAGAATTGTCACGCCCACGGATTAAAGTACAGAGAGAGAGAGGGACGTTACCGGCGTTGGCGGGCACCTCGTGCAGCCATTGTGTTTCCTCGTCCTTGTTCTTGCCTTTCCAGCCCCAGCGCGGCGCCCATGCCTGCCGCTCGTCGTCCCAGATCTTCTTATCGCGCCGCTGCGAGCTGATGCCCTTCGTGCGCGCAAAGCGCTCCCATTTTGTTGGGGGCTTGGGCTTGGGGAGAGGCTTGGCGCGTGGGAGCTGTGTGGCTGGCGGTGGGAGCTGCGCGAGCGGGCCTTCGGGCGAGGGTCGGGTCGGCAGGCTGAAGAGCGCTGCGAGGAGGAGTTGGATGCCGTCCCGTGTGATCGACTGCAGATACGCTTCAAGATCATGGCTGTGTTTTTATTTAAAGGTCGAGTTGATGGAAAATAAGGAAAAAGGAACGTACTCGTAGCTCTCTTTGTCGATCAGGCTCGGGTCTGTGACTGTCAAGAAACCTGTATCGACGTCGAGAGCAACATCTTTCTCGACGAGGGTGGATTTTCTGCGGTAGCTCAGCGATATTCGAGAGGTGAATACTGTACAGATCTCACTGTTTTGAAACTTGAGATGCGAGAATATCCGAGACGTCCATCAAGAAACAACTTGAAGCACACGGGGAACGGAAGAAAATTCAATGAGCGGAGTCATGTGACTCGTCGACCAACAACCGTGATACAGCACGGTGATTCTCACTGATTCCCCACTCGCTCAATGCCATGTATATAATACATGTGAAATAGTTCCAAAAAATGAGCGGACCATAAATGACCCTTTTCCAAAGGGACCGAACCAAGAAGTAGAGGTATGTATCGCGGGGCGGTGAGGTGGAGGAAATGTGTGGATATAGTGGGGTAAACGTGGGTCATGCAGATCGGAAGGGCCTATTAGATCGTACATCTTTGCTATCATGGAATGTGTGCGTCGGGCAGTGCAGTGCTGATGATAAGTAAGAAAAACTCCGGGACTCATCGCGCGCGCGTCATTTCTTTCTCTCCTACCTCAATAATGCCTTGGACGGCTTTGCGCTAACCCCACCACCATTTTCGCTCCCACTCCCGCCGCTGGCACTGGCGCTCGCGTTACGGATCGACAAGAGCACCTCCTTGCAGTACCTGAGCTTGTCCAGCAGCCGCTGCGCCAACTTGGCTTCCTCCGGGTCCGACGAGGGCGGGAGGAGCGCCCGCGCCATCACTTGGCTTAGCGTCCAGCGCGTTAGCACGTAATTCTTATCGATGTGCGCGATGGCGAGGCCTTGCGCGGACAGGATGATCTTCGAGTGGTCGTAAAAGTTGAACTGCACAGTCGCGGCGTTAGCTGCGTGTTGCCGGGGAGGGAGGGGGGGCGGTGCTCACCTGGAGGACGTCGTGGCTCAACTTGAATACAATGACATGCTTCATGCGAAGGTACTTTTGCACAAAATGCATGCACTTGGTACGTTGCAGATCCAAGAACGTATATTCATAATCGCCGTATAATTTGCCCATGATGTACCCTTCAAAGTGTTTTAGGAGATACACTTTGCTCTTCAGTTCCTCTGGGTAGTCTGCGACGGTATAGTTCTTGCGTACGTACACCGATCCTTGGCGACGCGACGATATGTAATCGAAGTGCCTGTTGTAGCGAATCAACGCGCCGTACAGAGCAATGAGCGAGAGATAACGCACTGCTTGTCGGCGGCGAGGACGAGCGTTGTGCTGTCGTTGAAGTGCACACCGACCGAGCCGTCCGTGAGAGCATAGCCCATACCATACTTATTACAGTAGTCGACCCAGGACGCGATGAATACGCGCTCCTCCGGCAGGTCTACGTCGTCGCTTGGGTCACGGAAAAGCAAGCCCTGCGAGAATGCATCGAACGCAGTACAGAGGGTTTCCGCCGCCGCATCGAATCCGTTTACCTTCGGCACGCCGGATGTTGGTGTGGTAGGGGTGTTGCCGCCTGATGATCCTGCATCGCAGCCCATCAGCTTCTGTTCAGGAACTAGGTAGGTGGGCTCACCGAGAACAGCTTGGGTCTCCCTCGTGCGCACTCGGATACGTTGTGCGGTCTCTGGCACCGGTGCGGCATTCTCCGCATCTTCGAATGGTGACTCGGTGGCGGAACGTGGGAGCTGAGCAGGTACCATCTGCGCGACGATTCTGGCCTTCTGACTCTGCAACTCTTTCATCATTCGCACGTCTTCCCCTTGCTTTTCGTGCGCAGCACCGCCCTCCTCCGTGATTCCCCGCAGTCGACTTGTAGTCTTGCCGGGCGACTTGACTGCTTCCTTCTTTGCAGCTTGCAACTTGCGAAGGAGTGTCGGTTCTCCGCGCGCGGTACCAACGCCAGCAGGTGCGACCATGAGAGGCTGGCGCGCAGAGCTGAGGAGTGCGGATATCGGGCTGCCGGGCAGCACCGCCTTCTGGAATTCGCGTTCCTGCTGGGCGAGACTGCTCGCACTACTCGCGGTCGGGGCGGGAGGCTCATTGTCAAGCGCCGTGGGTGGCGCGATCTCCCCGTCGAGTTGGCATGCCTGCCGTAACCGAGAGAGGTTTGCTTGTGAGACGAGAGGCGAGATGTGTCGAAAGTCGGGCGGCATGTCCCGCGCGGAGGCAGGTATGTATCCAGGAACGGTGCCGCGGGTGAAAAACGCGTGGTCGACGATGTCGTGCAATGAAGGACGCTCTTGCGGATTGGGGGTAAGAATCTGCTGCACGAGCTCACGCGCGTCGAGCGATACGTCCCGGTGTGGGGGGAACTCATACTGGTTGTCGCGGATACGCCTACGCGGGGTCGAGGTCAAGTTGCTACTGAATATACTGGCGAACTTACTGATATACTTCTTTGACGTCTTTAGTTTGGAAGGGCGGCCGGCCGACGACGAAGGTGTAGAGGATGACGCCGATTGACCAGGTGTCAACTTCAAAACTGTGTCCGTTGGCGGTGTCGAACAATACCTCTGGTGCAATATAGTTGGGCGTGCCACAAATGGTTTTCTTCCGCTCGCCGGGGCTCTCGATAAGCGCGGCCAGACCAAAGTCGCCGACTTTGATGTTCATGTCCGCATCAAGGAAAAGGTTGCCTAACTTGAGGTCACGGTGGATGACTTGGTGGGTGTGCATATAGACGCAGGCACCGATGAGCTGTACCATGAAAAACCGGGCCTCTGGCTCTGTGAAGACGCGACGACGGTGGAGCATGCTCATGAGTGAGCCGTTGGGACAAAGTTCAAGGGTCATGTAAACGTTCTCTTCATCCTCGAAGCAATCAATGAAGCGGACAATGTTGGGGTGATCTAACGCCTTGTGGATTTTGATCTCTGCGTAAAGCTAGAGTTTGTTTAGCGTCGAGCAAGAATCTGGGCGCAGTGGGTACGTACCTTTGTCTTGGCTTTCTTCGTCTTGAGCGAGCTCTTCGTTACGACCTTACAGGCAAGGTAGTTATTGCGGGAATCTCTAACTTGATACACTCTAGCGAACCCGCCCTGTGAGATTGGGGTGGGTAAGGACCAGAGAGGGCGGAGATAGGTGGGTACTGACTTCTCCAAGGAAAGACATTCTTTGATATCGCAGGGAACCTGTCTTGTCTTGAATGACTTGGGGTGGTGATGGAGGCTGAACTTTGGCATTCTGGCGAGGGAGGGGGGGCGATGGTTTCTTGTCATAGGTCGCCGGCTTTGGTGGTACCTCTGGGGGAACGTGGTTATTGATAGCGTTAGATAAGGGGTTGCGCCGAACGGTGGTCGTCGAGGTGGCCGGTGGAGGGATGGGAGCAAAACGAGGTTGGTGGAGATGAGCGTTCATTTGTGTCACAATGGCCTAACACCAGAGACAACTTGAGAGAAAGAATAATGGAGACTTGCTGATGAACGCCTTGCGCGCTTCGAAGTCAAGTTCAAGTAGAAAAGTGAAAACTTGAACAAGTCGAACACGCGAACACGGCGTGTTTATTATGTAATCACTACCACAATTCATCACGTGATCGCGTTCTTATCAGGAAACATGATCCTTCCCCGCATCACTGGGAACCCTACACTGCGGCAGATCCTCGGGCGTCCCAGAAGTCAGGAACGCCTTTGATTTCGTTAGCTGATCCATTCCAAGCATGCTTGTCAATCTAGTTATTTACAGATTCCTGTAATAACCACCGGCGCCTTTGATCATCAACAACTGGTGGCGTGCCCCAGCTTTGTTTCGCATCAGAGGCCATCGACACGGGTCATCATAAGATTGAATCCGCAGTTCCACATGATCATTCTAGTGCTTCCTGTGGCCGTTCCCTGGCCGCAGCCACGGATAAGAACAAAGAGCTGGAGACAAGCACAAGCTCGGAATGCTCAAAGACAGATGGAATCGAACGCGAAGCTTTCGGCGTCACGGGTGGTTTGTATTCGTCTCACCCACAACCCAATCTTGGATGTCCATTCATTACCGCTTACGCACACTGCTCTGACACAATCGGTTTTCATTGCCATGGATATAGTGCGCTCTCTGATAGTCTTACTCATCCGAACTATGACATACAACATCTTTTACGCCGATATCATACTGAATCCGTACTGTAATAAACATTCTTCTGTAAGTCCTTTAAACAGAAGTCGTCGGTCGTCGGTCGCCGTCATCGGTACATCCCTTTCACAAGAACCGGAAGTGTGTGACTCAGAGTGGGGGCGTGCTAACGTAGACCGTCTCTATCATCCCGGCAGGGTAGCGCTCTCCCAGGACAGAGTCTGCGCGCTCGGCAATCTTGCGCACTTCTTGCACCTCCTCCGGAGTGAGCTTGACATTCAGTGAAGCAAGATTCTCATTCAAATACTGGACGAGTAGTGTGTCAGTACCACTATTTATTTATTTCTATTGTTCGTACCTTGACATTACGCGTGCCAGGGATGGGGATGACGCCCTGCGCGAGGAGCCAAGCGAGCGTAACCTGTCCCGCAGAGGCATTGTGCTTCACTCCGATCTGCTTGATTTCTTCCACGACCTTGAGCATGTTCGGGAAGTTCTCTTTCGAATAACGCGGAATGATGCGCCGCATATCGTCTTGTTCGAAGTCGTCGGGGCTCGTCTGTGAATATTCATTCCTCAGGTCTTCCCTTGAGCTCAGGAACAAATCATGTTGCTAGACGCACGTATTTGCCAGTCAGGAGTCCCCTCCCGAGAGGCGAATATGCGAACACGGCTACGCCGAGTTCGCGCGCCGCTCGCAGGGCATCGATCTTCGGATCCTCGGCATCCAGAGTGAAAGGCGAGTATTCGACCTGGATCGCTGAGATCGGGTGGACCTTATGCGCGCGTCGCAAGGTCTCGCCAGTGCATTCACAGAGGCCGATGAACTTGATCTTGCCTTCCCTGTTGCGGGGTGAGCTCGTGACGGAAGTTAAAGAACCTCTCTTACTTCACAAGCTCCGCCAATGCTCCTACAGTATGTTCAATGGGGACAGTGGGATCCGCCCTTTATCAACGGCCGCATCAGACCTGTACACGGCCCACGGAGGGATCAGCCTCACCTATGCGCATAATATAGGTCAATGTAGTCGACGCCGAGTTTCTCGAGAGACTTGTTCAGAGCCTCCCTGGCCCAGGCGGGCGAACAGTCGATCACTTTCCCTGACGGGGAACCGGCGCCAAACTTGGTTCCCAGGAATATCTCGCTGCGTTTCCCGGTGCGCGCGAACCTGTGCGTGCGGCATCAGCGGACAAGCAACAGGGTGTAAAAAAAGCCTTTCTACCATTTACCGATGAGCTCTTCCGAATCGCCGTACACGTCTGCGGTGTCCCAGTTGGTGCAACCGGCCTCGTAGACGGCATCGAGCATCTGAGCGTAGGTTTTGCGATTATTATTTCGACGCGCCAGCTGGCAGAAGAAGCGGAAGATACCTTGAATCGCTCCTCGTCGGGCGCGGCGGCGCCGTAGAAGCTAGATATGCCCATGGCGCCATATCCTATCGCCGAAACTTGCGCTGTACCTACTTTGCGGGTGGGGAGTTTACTAGTCATGATAAAGCTGAGCGTATCGGACGAATGGCTGTTCACATGGTCCCCTCTTATATCCAGCGGGTCAGGCCGTGCCGTTCCGTTGATCCACCTTGAGAACAAATGAAGCGTCGCATGACATGACATCAATCAGTAATTGCTATAAGCTCCGAGTAAACATAGGATATGAGCGCGTGGATCTGTGATAGGAGCCCCGCTGGTCTACTTGCGCCGGTCTGAAGAGGAAGCGAATAGAGCCTTGGCAGTAAGGATAGAAGGTGATTTTCTGGTTGCGCTGGATGGATGTATGGAGTCATACGAGACGATAACATTCTCGGGCCACTGTGAGGTCGCAACGCACATTCCTCTCAACCCTTCGAGGAGATCCAGCTGCCTCTGCCAGACCCATTCCATGAATGTTAGGCAAACAGAAATAGATGATCACAGAAAATATTACACCGGTTACAAGAATAGATCGCACACCTCTATGACTATACCCCGGGATCGCATGGTGCACGTCAAGTGACGTTACTCGTCCAACAACCCATCCACCTCATTAGTTTCTTCCCCTTCCGATTCAGAACCCAGAATTGAGTCAGCCGGCTCTGATGCACGATCTGATGCTTCGTCGTCGTCATCGTCGTCATCATTCCTTTCTTCCTCTGCCTCTTTTCGACGAGGCCGGGACTTTATGCCATTTCTAACGGGTTCACTGATAACAATGGCAAGGTAAGTCGAGATATCGAAACCCCTAAAAGTGAGGAATAGAACACGCACGCAGTGGCACGGCGCTTCGAACGAGGAACCGGCGTGGAATCGTCTTCCTCATCAGGGTCGTCTTCGTCCTTATCGACTTCCCCATCTTCATCTTCGTCGCCCTCCAGTCTGATCGGTGTCATGTCGACCTTCTTGGTCCTACCACAAAAAGTTCAATAGTTCTTCCATAGTGCTCAGCTGACATCTACTTACGCGGCTCTGCGTGGCATGGTGCGGGTGGGTGCCACCGAAGGCGTGGGGGAAGCTTCCTCATTGTCTTCATCCTCTTCATCGGATTGTGACGTCCGACGTCGTCTGTGCAAAATGTGAGCAAAAAAAATTCCTCCGCCCTCGATGGAGCCGTACTTAGACCGCGCCTTGCCGCCCTTGCCCCGCGGAGGCGTCCGCACACCTTCGTCCGCACTCGTAGCGTTCGTCGTGACGCTCTCCGACCTGCGCTTCCTCGCGCCGCCGCGCTTCTTCGTCGACGGCGCCTCGTCCTCCTCATCCTCATCTTCATCCAGCGGCACGATATCATCCAGAAACTCGAAGAGCTCGCGGAGGGACTCGAGCTGGCGGTACTCGGCCTCGTTGAAGTCCTCGAGTTGCTTCTCGAATCGCTTCGAGAGCGCGTTTTCGAACTTGGCGAGCGCGGTTTGCGCCGAGGCTTCCCGTGGCGGCCGGCGCGTGCGTAGGTTTTGCACGAGGAGCTTGAGCGTGCGTACCTTGTCGTCGTCGTCGGTCTCGGGTGGGAGGTAGAGCTTGCCGAGGGCTTGGCAGAGCACTTTCTTGTCTTCTCCTGGGTGCGCGCGAACTTAGGGGCGTATTTCACAAATTCGGATGTGTGGCTTACTAGGGATATCCTTGCCGAAGAGCACCCGAAGGATTGCGGCAGCCATGTCCATATGGATCATCTGGTCTGCAGTCTGACCAAGGGCTTCGCTGAGAGGTGGTGTTAAGCCCAGCGCACAAAGCAGAAGCTCTTGCTTACATGGAAACAGCCTTTTGCGGGTCTGTCCAGTCCACAAACATTCCACAGACCTGCGCCGACGATACCATCTCTTGGTTTCCGTCTAGCTCCCTACGCCCCTTGCTTAGTTGATCGAACACGGGGAGGAATATCTAGTTATGGGCGGTCATCAAGGATTCGGTAAGTGATACGCCATTGTCTGCGCACCTCCTGCATAAGGCGTTGGTGCGTGGGAGACGAATAGCTGTACGCTGGGAAAAAATAAGACAAGCATTGGCGTAGCTCTTGGTTTTCCGCTGTATCCGGCGAGAGGTATATCAACGCTAGGCTGGAAAGAACCTACGGGTCCTGGTCAGCGGGGCGATTATAGCATGAGCGATAGCATACCCGCTCGTCTGAAATCATTCCCGACAGCATGAGCTTCGCAAATCCAGCGCAGATAAGCGCTTGGACCTTGTCTGATTCTTCATTTCCGAGCACCTGCAACAGGAACTCGATCACCCGCCCACCCTGTCACCGTTATCGTGGACTTAGCACATGACAAAGATGGAAAAGAAGTAGACATAGACGCACACCAACACTCGCATTGGCAAGGAAGTCCCCCTCGTGTACCATAAGCACGTCGAACACGACCTGCAACACGCGCAGCTTGAGAACTTCTGGAGCGGTCTGGACTTGGCTCAAGAATAGCTGAAACGAGTTGAGCGCCATGCGACGCGCAATGAGGCAACATAGGCCGAGACACACGAGCCCCTTTTCACGCAGTACGAGTTCTTTGCGCTTTACCGCTGGCACGATGAGCTCGCCGAGGATACCTTCCAGTGTCGAGTTTTCCTCAAATGTCTGCGTGGACGAGGTGAACGGTTAATAGACAGTGGGAAGGACGTGGAGGCTCACCCCGTTGACACGCTCAAGCATCCCGATGCAGAGATCGAGGCAGCGCACGTCCATCGCATCTGCACGTTCCCGTTCGACGGCTGTCATATCCGCGTGGGCCTTGTGACCTCGCGGGGCACGGGGTGCGGCGGTCGTCGGGCCGTCGATCGTTGTCTCGTCGTCATCGTTAATGAGCTCGTTCTGCCGGCGTGTTGTTAGTTAGACGGGCGGAAGGATCGGAGAAGTGGGCGGACGGACGATGACTTCATCGTCATCATTTGCATCGCGCAGCTCATGCACGACTTCGACGACGATGCGTATAAGATCCCGCTCGCTCGAAGACAGAGTGCGTAGGACATCGAGGCACCGTGTGACGAGCCCCGAAGGAAGAGCTTCCTGCGATATCAATTGTCCTGGCAGATGGCGATGACAAATTTTCCACAGGTGAATAAATGTTATACATACGGACAAATTGCTCCAGCCGCCGTCGCCCCATCTCATCGGCATAGTCGAGGTTCAACGCAAGGCGCAGAAGTTCCGCGAGTACGAACTCATGTTCATCGACTGTTTCATCATCCCCACCGGTCTCCGCTGCGTCCAGAACGTCGAGAAGGGTGTTGTACGCTCCCTGGATATGGAACGCGAGGGCAGTAACGACAGGAAGTACCTTTTCAAGGCGAGTGCTCTCCTTTGTCGAAACGCAGTGGTCAACGAACACGCGTACGAGGAACGCTTTCTCTGGCGTCAAGCCGTGCCAAAATTCCTCTATGAATGCCCATCGCGGTACTCAGAGGTTGTGCGACGAGGAAACCAAAGGGACTGAACACACCATCAAACTCAAGGGCATCGAACACATCAACGCGCGTGACAAAGACACTGAGTAGTGCGTCTTCCACTACCGCACTTTCGCGGAGGTCAAAGGTGCCTAGGAAGGCAAGAACGTCTTCAAGAACGGCGCCTTTCTTGGTCGCTACGCTCACCGCGTCGACCCAAGCACCGACGAGCTTTCCGGCGGCAGCGCGCACAGTAGGTTCACGATCCCCAAGTCCATTGCGCACGATCAGCTCGCGCTGGGCAATCGTTAGCGCGCGAGGGTGTGCTGCGCCGGGCATGGTGCCATCCGGGGGTTCCGCATGGGTGAGAAGGATGTTGCCATAAACCAATCTGCGTACTGTTGTATCGATGTCGCGCGTGCGGGCGAGGACGGTAGGGAGTGTCTCCACGGAGATAGGGATGTTGAGAAGTGCGGCTCTGCGTACGTCTCTAAGTAGAAATCGTCAGGACGGACATGTGTGTGTGGTGCTATGGGACACACGCGGAAGGGTCGTGGGCGAGAAGGTCCTCGAGCACCTCTGTGGCGGTTTGTTCGTCCTCGGCAAGCTCCCCAATGTCTTCGGAGCCACAAACCTTGGCAAGGGCCGCGACTGCCTGGACGCGAATGAAAGATTCTTTATCTCGTACACGCTCCAAGAGTGCGGTCCGGAGGGTGTTGTATATGTCTTCGCTGACGAAAGATGTGATGAAAACGCGACTTAAGGGGAAGAACACGTACTCGAGTTCACCGAGATGCGAAATCACCTCCGCAACGAAGCATACAACGCGGTAGCGCACGTTTTTGTCCTTTGCCTGGAAGCCTTTGAGAAAGTGTTTGAGTAAACGATAAGTAAAGCGCGTCGCAGTGGTTTCGTCGTCACTGTCCCCTCCTTCCTCTTGTTTCACCCTCTCTTCCGCGGCTTGAGAGCATCAGATGAGATGTAGGGGCGCGTTACTGCGAGATCAACACGCACCCTTCGCGTTGAGGAATTTAATGTAACCTGCCACAAACTTGACGGCTCTGTCCGCGACGCCCGTCCCCTTCTTTACGACGAGGACGCGATTCAGCATGTCGATGAAGCAATCTTCGAAAGCGCGTTCCCCGACGAGTTTGACGGCATCACCTCCACGAACTGTCTCTGTCTTGGCAGCTGCCTCAATGTGAAGCTTGTGGAGGGCTACGAAATTCTTCTGGTGGTTAGCAGATGAGTTTTGTGCCTGCTCAAACGCCTTTGGTATGGCAGAATTGATTGTTTCTAGTATTGGGGCAGGTGTTCGAGCAGGCATTTGGGTCGCTAGTCGCGGTCGCGGGTGTCGCGTTTGCCAGCCCTACTCTGATCACGTGAAGCAACCTCGTCTCGTGACCAGACCACTTCACCTCACTTGAGTGGCGTTGTGCCCTCTAATCTATTCCCCTATCTATCGGAGCATGCTTTTCGTGCGTGCTTTAATTTTGTGCCAGATGACCACCCTCAGATGATAGGGTTGCCTGGAATGGAAGCTAAGGAAGGGCTCGGAAAACGGTATCATCTGAGCCTCGTTGTGAGGGCATGGGCACCAGCGTTTCCTCCCGACTTTCACCACCATGCAGGTCTCTACCCGCTCGCCCACAGATCAACGCATCGCGGACGCAGTGCGCGTTACGCCGTATCTTACTCACGTCATTCGCCAGCACGGCCAGCTCACTATCATGCCTCAAGAATCCACTAGCCGCTCCCGAAAACCCAGAAGTGAGAAGCGCTCCAAACAGGAGAGGCAACAGAGAGCTCTCGAAGAGCCTCATTTCAACGTCGGCGCTCCTAGACCCCGAAGGACCCAACCTGGCTCTCCGGGTACTCGCCTTCGCCCTAACAGGCGACCAGACGTAACAGATGCAGGTACCCGCTTTTCCTCGCCTTGGTCGGGGGTAGCCATTGAATAAGCTTTTTTTTTTCTCAGGCTCCATCCCTGACTATCCGCCCCCGAGCTTCGACGAAGCTGTTGCAGCCGCCGCAGCTGCGGCGAGGAATGCTCCACCACTTTCACCGACCGACTCTACCACATCCCACTCGTCTTTTTCGGATGGCTTCCAGCCAGCCCCCATCGTCATACCCCCCTTACCCCGCTCCCAAGCTCAACCTGTGGTTACCCGCACACTTCCCGATCCCGAGATATCCGAGTCGTTGCGATACAGTACACAAGCCGAGTACGACTCCGATGAAGACCTAGAGGTTATATCTACCAGCGAAGCAACCTCGTCCGTAGGCACATGGGAGTCAGACCCCCATAGGCGAGTCTTTCCCGAAACAGCACACGTTGAGGTCAGGACAGCGCCAACATCTGCGCGCACCGTGCGCCCGTCGCCATCTCAGTTGACATTAACACCTCGTCTTAGCGAATCATCGCAGGACGGTGGGGATGATATATTCGCCTCCAGTCCTTCGACCGATTCCCAAGGCGATGATCACACGATCGAACCACACACACCATCCCCTGTACCACCCAGACGGCGCCTTCATCTTCTTTCAGGCCTCCTCAAGTCGAGAGATCATCCCGCATCTGCGCCTTCTACTCCTACGCACGCTGCTGCATCTCAGCTTTCGCTCCCAATACATTTCCTTAATCGCCCGGGAAGCCCCAGCAAACCTCATCGTGGAGAAGGTCTCATCTCACGCAAGCTATTTGGGCACAAAGGAAAGGATAGAATCGCTGAACCCCAGATCGGGGGGCCACCTGAGCCTCTCGACACATGGGACATGCTCAGCGATGTTGAACGTGAAACACCTTCCACTTCTGGTACTAGCTACCCCATGCCTCCTGTCTCTTCGGCCTCCGAGCATTTTCCGGACACGCCTAGACGGTCCGATCCAGCGGTTCACCTGCTGTCATCTGGTCTGCGTCGTGAAGGTACACGCCCCAAACACCTCTCTATGCTAAATCACCCGGTCCTTCCTCCGACATTGCCACTTACTCCGACAGCAACTCAGCGCTCGAATACACATGCGGACCTCCGTGCAGCTGCCGCCCTTGGGTCTGCCCAACGACAGCCGACGACGTTCGCAGTCTCAGCTACCGCCTCAGCTAGTGCGGCGGTACCTTCACCTTCCTCGCCCTCCCAGCGGCTCCCGGCACAGGCGCAGGCGCCTTTAAATTCCCCTACGGTCGTTGATAGCCCCACACGAGGTCGTTCCTTGCGGGCCACTGCCTCGATGATCTGGCACCCGCGTAGACGATATTCGCCTGTTCCGTCACCCACTCGTTCTACCACAACGCCCATTTCCCCATCATCGACTTCACTGCTGTCGGGTGTCACCAATGTCGACTATGATGCGACTACTCCTGCAACTCTGGTGGGTCATGACAGCCAAGAAGCCATCCTTGGGGCTTTGCCCCCGTCCCTCGTGCAGGAGGAAGAGGAGGAGAATTTCGTGACACCACCTGGTAGCCCCGTTCGCAGCCTCTCGACACTTCCGATCCCTACCATTGGCGCTAGCGCCAGGCACCCATCTCCGGTGCGTCACGAGGGTCGGATAGGGGTCACCCTCCGCGATGAGGGCCCCGTGCCCCCAGTGAGTGCCGCACGTTCTGAGGCACACGCACGAGCTGCGCGCACGCCAACCATAACACCCCGGCCCTCCATCAACGCGCTGCACGCGTTCGTGCCGCCGAATCCTAGCCCACTTTCGAATCAGTCGTTCGAAAGGCAGGCTTTGATCCCGCCAGCCCCTCCCTCACCCACACTTGAGAATTGTGATCTCCCGCGGCGAGATACCGTCTTGTCTGTCGGTGATACGGAGTCTCTCATCGATCTTTACGTGCATTCGACTGGGCCGATAGCAAGCTCTACAGCACCTACCGCTACCACCGACAGCGAGTTTGATGATGAATGGATGCCAGCGAGCAGCGGAGACCCCAAGCACTATCACTACCCTGGCCGTCCGCTCCCTCACCCGCCAGGCGCCTCGCAGTCTGGCCCCGTGCGACCGGTTTTGCTCGACACGTTCCTTTCGGGCAACATCCCCGGCGGCCTACCTCCGTACGAAGAGGTGGAACTCGAGAGGCAGGGCCAGGGCATTTGGCAATTCCTGCCGTTCTCGCAGAACAGCAAGCCGGTTTCTAATGTGCCCCCTTGTCTCCCGCTCGTAAACCAGCCCGGCCCACGCACGCCACCGCGTGCGCCCGAGCTGTTCACAGTCTTTGATGAGGACGCGCCGGCGGAGCCCTCGTCGCCAGGGAGTACTTATGAGACGCCGTCCACGCCGTCCTCGATGCTGCGCGAATTCACAGGTGGCCCCGATGAGGACGAGGCGACGCACCACCGCGAGGCGCGCCACGTTCACTCCCCTGTGTACCGCGTCGCTGACCGTCGCTCCCCCGCCCCTACAGGACGTGTTTCTCGTGAAGGGAGCCAAGATCGCCGCGCGCACGGTGCCGACGCCCACCAGGACCACGGCTACGACGACGACAACGACGATGGCTGCGACAACAACGCCGACGACGACGACGAGTATGACGGGGACAACGACGGCGGGGGCGCAGTACAGCGTGAACGGGGCACAGCTGGGGCGCGTCGAGGTAGTGCGCCGACGGGTGACGCGCAGTGGGCGCGTGAAGCTCAAGTTGGTGCTGCTTGGCACGACCGTGGACCGGTGCGTGATGTGCGCGACGCAGTTCCGCGACCGTGAGAGCGCCGCGTTGGGATCCCGGTGCCAGCATGCGTGAGTCACGTCTTTCCCTGGTCCGTGTTGTCACCTGCTGACGACCGTGCAGGTTCCATGAGCGGTGCGCAGGGCGCTGGCTCGATCGTGGAAATCACACATGCCCGACCTGCGGGGAACCCATTTGATTAGCTCACTCACTTACCTTCTTTTTCGCAATTTTCCTCTTTCGCACCTTCGTTATTGCCAAACCTTGGCTTCGCTCACCACCGTTTCGCGTTCTTTGTTTGTTTCTCTTCAGTTTTTTTGCGATTGGAGAAAAGACAGGGAGGGAGTCACGAACCCGCCCTTCCCCCGTCCTTCTCCGCCAATTATACACGCGACGAGAGCCTTTCTCTCAACAAATTCACTTCTCTCTTTTTCCTCTCTTTTTTTTTTTGGCACTTATGGTCATGCGCGGACGGCGGCGTGTACACTTCTCGAATGTAGAATCGCCGCGTGGTCACGATGATGAGATGACTTCTTTCGGGTTCCGTTTACCGTAGTCCATCGAGCTTAGCGCTCGCGAAAGCCTGCTCGAACGTCGCGACTGCACGTACGCACGGCGATGCCGCTCAGCACTCAGGGGGCTCTAAACCGGATGGATGCAAGGGCGAGGCGTGGCGCGGCAGCTTAGAGATGATTACACCACACTTGAATATGGCTTGAATACTGTAGCATTCGGATATAGAAACAATGCGATCTGGAGCGGGCTCACGGATCACAACCTATTCTATACAGCAAGCAAAGAGAGAGAACAATGCCACACGACGCTTTACAGGAACAGGGCAATGATTGTGTTCCAACAGACCTAGAAGGGCGCATAGTGTTCGGCCGGGTCGGGCTGCAGCACTGCTGCAGCACGTCGTCAGTCATCATATTACTTGCAGCCGAGGCGAGTGGGTAATTGGAATTCAGGAGATCTCGACTTTGCAATTCGGCGCGACTTTCGGGAGGTCAAAAGTAACGCGGTGAAATAGCCTCTATGTTGGAATTACAGTAAAACCAAACCAGCTGGGTTTGCCCTTCTTGTCATATACGGCACCAACAAGATCTACACTGTGTGTTTCTGTGAAAAGCGGACGAACGTGCGCGTTACTGTAGGGCCACAGAAAGAAGCGTTACAGTACTGTATTCAGATACGTTTGGCTAGCTTTAATTCGCCCGACGGGCTTAGCACGGCGATTCCAGGTTTTCGCCTCGGACGCGTCGGGTGATGATGTAGCTTTACGGCATTTTATCAATTTACAATGGAGTTCCAGGACCACGCAAGGTCCGTCCAGATCGGGGTTGTGGCCCCAAGCAAGAGGTTGTCGTTTCGCTTGAAGTTCCGGTGTCTGCGTGCACGATAAAGCTGTAGGAGGTTCTCCGGAGACGCAAGCGAGCGCCTGCTCCTCATTGCTCGACGACCAGTTGGTGTTGCCCCCCTTTGATAAAGAAAAGTACACTAGCGGTTCGCATTTATGATTGATCCTTTTAGTTACATTAAGATGGTGGGGATGCGCTCTCCTCTCAACACACGTAGCGGCATCGTGAGGACGTAACATCTCGCGCACGGCAGTTGTTACCCTGGATCCTAGACGGGACGCCGCCTGAGAGCCTACACGTACAGTAAATGCTGAATGTTGTTCGGCAGTCCCGACAGGTGTGACTGCCCTGCGTGGACCAGACCAGTGAGCCACGACCACGTCATAAAGAGAGAAGGTAAGCTTGGGAAGTGCGATGTACGCACCCGGGAAATTGGAACGCCGGTGAGATGCAGCCGTTCTCTGTGTGGGCAAGGCGAGTCTTGTTCGAAAATCGCCTTCTCAGGAAGCCAGACGTCGAACAGACCCGGGTGTACCTGACTTGAACACCGCCGACGTCCCATCCCATAGGGCTCAGAAATAGACACGGGCGTGAGAAAAGGCTCCGAGGTGAGATGAGAAGCAAATGCCGAAAAGTCCAGCATACAGGCATGGGCGTCCGATCTAAGCTAGATGAAAGAGTGCTTTATATTTTCGTGAATGTAACCTAGTGATGAGCTATGTGAAGAGGGGGTTGAAGAGATTGGCTCGTAGTGAGGGAGGAAACATCGGCGTCAAACTAGCTTGAAGTGGAAGCGAGGGCGAAACGCGATTTTGGGTTAGAGGTTCGTGGCGCTCGAGTCGAGAACAAAGTATCCGGGAAACCATAACGGGGTGAGGACGCAGAATGGAGAGTACAAGGGCTCCTCACGAGCGGTTGCGTGACGAACACGGTGAAATAATACGAAGGCGGTGAGATGGAAGCGTTGATCATGATGACATCGCGATAGGGGTCTGAGCGCGAAGTGTACAAGTTGTCCTTCTCCTGCACCGGTAAGAGTTTTACTGCACACTGTAAAGCCTCTTGCGGTGCGGCGGAGATCCGTGGGATAATAGGGCAATCACCGCACCGCCCGTCGCTTGTCTCTCGCCACTCGGAGATGGGTCTCGGGCATCGAATCGCGGGGTCAGTGTCCTCAAGCCTGGATGGTGCCACGCGACAAGCGACCAATCGGGAGAATGTCGAATAGAAAGAGAAAAAAAAAAGCCGAAGCGAGGACACCGTGCCGAGACCAGTTGAATAAGGATAGAGGACGCTCGGTTCGGTCGATGAATGGAACACTCGATCACAATATCGCCATCTGTATTAATTATTGCGGCACGTGGTGGACCTTTGATTTGAGAGAAGTTCAACTAGTTCACGAAGAGGCCAGCATAACGAGTCCGCGGACGGTTGCATTGTAAGGTGACCTACAAGCTGAATAGAGAGGGATTAATGTTACGAAGGGAGGACTGGGATGTACAAAAAAGGGGAGCATTGTTCTGATGGAAGGCACGGACAGCGAAGGGGTGAACACATGAGGGACAAGAGGCCGTACAAGGGAACCCCATCCACGGACACTTGGACAAACTAACGGCCAAATCAGGAAATTGAAAAAGGTACAACGGGATTTCGGACGTGAGAGGTATTCTGTCTGTGTGCAAGTTCTAGGAGATAGCACAGTGAAGGCTTTGAGGTATGAAAGAGGATTGATGTGAGGTTTCGAGGGATAAGGAGATGGAAGAGGGAGAGGAGGAGGGAAGGGAAGGGAAGGGAAGGAGGAGGGAAAGAGGGTCGAGGGATAGGCGGGGTACGTAAAGCTGTCAGCGCGAGCCGCCAATGAGGGGTGCGTTATAAGGGAGGAGAACAATAGAGAGTTTGTTTCCGGTATCCTCTGCCTTCCCCTCCCTCACGCCCTCTCCTCCTCAATCCACCTTTTGTTTCGCTCAATTAGGTATCTTTTCCTAGACATGCCCGCTCATCGTACATCCTCGCGTCGTAGGCGTTCCTCGCTTGCTCTCCGTAAGTCGCTCTTATCAGATTCAATCCGATACTTCCCCGTTAACCGATCCCTTCAGTCTCAATGAATCACCTCAAGCATAGTAATCACGGTATCGGCCAGGCGTCGCCCAAAGGCGTTACTTTTGCACCCAACGTCACTCCAGTAACCTTTGTTGAACCAGACAATGATTGTCTCGACTCGGATCCGGAATCTCCAACCTCTTCTCTCTTTCCACCTGTCGCCACACCTGCCCCTCCTTCTCGTAAACGCTGCCCACCGGGAAAGCGCCGCTCTCAGGGCTATATCCCTCGGCCTCCGAACGCGTTCATGCTCTTCCGCGCGGATTTTGTCCGCCAGAAGCACGTTCCCGGTTCCATTGAAACCAATCACGGTTCCCTCTCAAAGATCATCGGTCAGTTTCGATTCATCCGTTTCGCCGCTCCTTCTCACATTTACATCTAGGCAACTGTTGGCGCTCTTTACCTCTGGAGGAGAAGCGCGTCTGGGAGGTTAAGGCAAAGCATGCGAAAGCGGAGCACAAGCAAATGTTCCCCAACTACCGCTTCCGCCCCGTGCATAACAAGAACAAGGAGAGGAAACCGAAAGCGACGATTCCTGCCGAAGATGAAAAGCGTTGTGAAGACGTTGCCCAGCTCCTTCTCGAGGGAATGAAGGGTGAAGAGCTTGCCGCCGCCGTCAAGCGCCTCGATCGCATTCGTTCCACCACGCCTCTGCATCTTCCTCGTCGTCCCTCGTCCGTTCCGCTCCCCCATTCTTTCCCTATTTCCATCCCCGCTCTGCCTTTCGTGGACCCTTCGCGGCCTTCGTCACCTCAATGCATGATCCCCCCGAGATATACCCTGCCCCGCCGTCCCTCTAGCGCTGCTCCATCGCTGTACCGCTCCTGGAATGAGCCGTTCTGCATCCCTCGCGAGCCATCCCCGATGCCTGAGATCAACGCGTCCATGTTCAACGGCTCATACCTCGACAACTCATTCCCAGGCTCGCAGCTGGATGCGTCTTTCGTGAGTTTTATTGGCAACTCTGCTCGCGTGCAATATAACTGACGTTTGGGACCTGACAGGACTTTGGTTCGATGTTCAGTTCGCTCCCTGGAGGCGTCGCGTCGCAGCAGGAGTTGTTCATCTCGCCTTTGGACAACATGGCTACGTCTTGCGATTCGCAGAGCTCGTTGGCCGCTGCGGCCATGCACGCGTACCCGCACTTGCACAGCGTGACGCCGCCCGTGCCCTCGTCGACGTACTCTGGCTCCCCTGCGCCCTCGGATTTCTCGCTGCCCGTCCAAGCGCCGCAGCCACAGCGCGCCTTTGACCTTTCGCATCAACAATGCGCGCAGATGCCTCCTCAGGCGAAGGGCAACATGGTCAATCTCGACGTGGACATGTCCGCGTACTCTCAGGGCCTCGCGTCGTTTGGCATCCCTTTTGATATGGGGCTGTCCTACGTCGTGCCGGAGATGCCCCCGCTGTCCTTGGACATTTCAGAGCAGATGTTCGCCGACGCGTTGCAAGAGCACCAACAGCAGCAGCAGCAACAACAACAACAACATATGTCGATCGTAGCGCCGATCGCGATGCCGGTCGATGCTGGTTTCAACTTCAACGACGTCATCAACGATTTCTGAACGCAATCGAACGATCAAGTTCCCCCTCTCCCCCCTACACTACACATATCTATACATATCTACCGTCGGAACCTCTACTTCTTGCTGCCATCTTCACTTTTTTGCTTTCGCATGAACTTTTCGTCAAACAGGATTTCCCAAGCAATCGACGGTCTCAAGCCTATTAATTCCCATCCCCCAACTTGTATCCTTCTTAAAAACGTAGAAAAAAAAAGCTCAAAACAAAATTGTCTCGTCTCGGTACATATTTCTTTTTCCTAACCGTGTAGCCTTACTATCGATGTCGATCGACCCTTCCCCCCCCCGCCTTATGTTCTTATCTCGTCTTTCAAAGTCTCGGAATCTCCTCCCCCTTTGTAGCTTCTAACTGACTCTATATATGCTTGGTTACCCACAAACGTTCTGGCCTTCTTGGTCATAATGATACCTCCACCTCTCGTATTATCACCAATTATTAGCTCCGTAGCTGACTCACCTGCTCACGTTGTTATATATGCGGGCAAGGTGTGCTTTTGTGTAAATATATATATGGTGTATCAATATTCGTTGTCGTGTGCAACCCTTGATGTGAATGTCTGAAAGCTTCCCGCGCGATAATAAAGGCACTAGTGTGCAACGAAGAGCGTGAACACGACGTCACTGCTTTGCACACTGACACGAGCGCACTACAATCGATTCTGAGTGGAAAATATACAAATAAAAAACGTGGAACGTAGATCCGGTCTTTTTTTTCAGGTAATTTGAGCACGCGTGGGCGTAGCGCCGGACCAGGCGGTGAGCTCGCCAAGTTTCGTTCGAGAAGCTCTTGTAGTAGCGTGGGCGTGGTGTGTCAATGCCGTCACGTCGGCCGCTTCGATCACCGTCTGCATGTGCAAGCTAGCAACCGGGCAAGAAAAAAAAAGACAAAGCGTGCGTCCAAGTCCGGAAGCGCAGAAAGATGAATACTTATGCTGCTGTGGACGCCTGTCCCGAGCCCGGAACGGTGACACTGTATAGATGTCCAAGTAGATTCAGAGCCGTCGTCGATTCAGCCCGAATATAGGGCTCGGTCAATGGCAGGGCGCAAAATATAAATATACGAGCTCTATGGATAAGACCGCCTCGACGTTACACCGAGCTCTAGGGATAACAACGCACCATCTCGCGTGTAACGTCGAGGCGGTCTTACTGTACAGCTTGATGAGAAGGCAGGGGAACGTGGGACGCGCGGCGACACGACGCCGTTTCGTTTTGAGAATTGGGTAAAGGGACGACGGTTAGATATGACCTCCACGGCCTGCATGTTCCGCGGGGATGAACGCGTCGGCTAGCATAAGAAAAAGTTCATTGTGTCTGCTCGAAGGTGGCGCACTGTCACTTTTACCAAAGGAGAAAATATCCTGTCGGATTCAAAAAAAAAAAAAAGAAG
>QFDV01003680.1:28786-39432 GCA_003315845.1 Lactarius trivialis
AGAAGAAGGATACTGTCGTTTATGAATTGCAGCAAGGCTCCCCCAGGAATATCGAATGAGTAACGACTGCTAGTTCCAACCTGCTGGCATATAAGCAAAGACAACCCGTCCCTGCGTTCAGAGATACAGCCGACAGGATTCACAAGGGAGAGCTACAGAGTCGGATGACGTGGTGCGGTCTGCACGGGGACATGGGAAACAGAAGAACGACTCGGACGTGACTCGGAAGTGATCGCGCGTCGAGCTACGCAAGCTCATCCGCACCAAGAAATGCTCGCTCAGAAAGTTCGAATGCATCATACTCGGGCCCTAAGGAGAAACGTCCAGTAGACAAGTGGGGCATTTCTACAGGAAATGCGAAGACACTATGGAGTTCGGGAATAGGGTAGACCCAGATGCGATCACTCGGACAAGTGCTAGCAGTTGCCATAATAGAGTCTTCTCGGTGGAAGACTCGGAGATATCTGTTCTAGATTTTATTTTTGAATCGATGTTCTAGATTTTTTCACGAGACTTTATGATCATGATTGAGAGAACAAATCTGCCCTAGCATCATGGATATCAACTTTCAAGTTGCAGTGCAGCCTGAGTCGTCACGCGTTCCCATGAGGCAATTCCCACGATATCGATTGTGGCCTTTGTCTTCAACAAAGCCTACCGTGACTCGGACGCGGTCGCATGGCCTCTGCAGACTCGCGCCAATTCGGCGACCTAGCAACGCAGCTGGTACAAGAATCTCGCAGGTCGACGCTCACGGACACCCTCCTCAAATACAACGACAGCCTCGTGCGCACCGTCATCCGCGAGCAGCGCAACCTCGAGGAGCTCATCGACACCGCCATCGCCGCGCAAGCCGACAACGCCGCCTTCACGGGTGACGCGCCCGCGCTCCTGCTCTACCAGACTGCCGTCCTGCGCAACAAGCGCTGTCTGCTCGCGTACCACGCGCACCGGCTCGACCGCCTGAAGGACATGTACTGGGCGCTCGG
Organism: Lactarius trivialis; assembly: GCA_003315845.1. NCBI lineage: Eukaryota > Fungi > Basidiomycota > Agaricomycetes > Russulales > Russulaceae > Lactarius > Lactarius trivialis. Next base: position 29,776 of record QFDV01003680.1, read on the forward strand.
CGCCGCGCTCCCCGCGCTGCTCGCGGACGGCGACCTGCGCTCGCGCCTGTCGCCGCACGAAGTCGACTTTCTGCGCGAGTACAATGCGTCCGTCATGGACTTCCGCGGCGACTTTTCGGCCGAGCTCGACGTCGCAGCTTCCGTCACTCACCCCCCGCGCGATCTCCACGCGCTCGTGCGCGTCGTACGTGACTGCGGCGTGATACAGACCGAGCTGGGCACGATCGATTTTCGGAAGGGGCAGAGGTTCATGGTCCGCCGCACCGATATAGAGCACCTCATCGTGCAGGGGTATCTTGAGGAGGTGTGAGGGCAAGATGAAGGAGGTGGCGATCAGCGCTCCTACTCTCCCATTCTTCCTGGTTCGTTCTCTCAATACGACTCGGAGTACTTGGTATTTATTGACAACAGCGATCCATCGATGATAGAAGTATTATCCGTTCTCCCTGCCTTCAACTAGTTGAATGGATGAGTCCATGGAGGGAGCTACTGGGCACCTGTCACTGCAGCCTGTAACACTGGCATTGGAGGGTCAGGAAGATGTACTCAAGTGCAGTCATCTTGCAGACCGTGGACTCTCGTGGCTTTTGTTTTGTCATCGCCAGTGTCGTTTTGATTATCAAGTGAAGTGCTAACATTACAACGCGACCGAAAAAAAAGAGCAATACTTCGATCATAGAATCCGAGCATCCATCAAGGAATAGGAGGCTTATACATGCTCACGAAGGTGCCTCGCTTAATCGAGTTTATCTGTCGTGATGTGCGAGGTCTTGCGTGTTCTCTCTAGCCAGGTGGTCATTGCAGCTGAAAAACGCTTACCCTATCTGTATTGCGTTACGCAGCGCCGCCACTATTCGCGTATGGTCCGGGGTCTTTATGGCCACTCTCCCCCCGATCTGTCATAATTGGCCCGTTGATATAGCCTGGTGCGTACTCGCTACCGATTTCCGTGAGCACATCTGTGCAAATTACAAATTACTCCCGACAGCGCGTCAACAGAAGTCGAATCAGTAACAAAAAAAAGGGGGGAGAGCTGCCCAGTTCGGGTATAACTCTTCCTTCCCCGAGGTAACGGTTTCGAAGGCACCGCAGCCATTCATACAGCTGCAGGGTATCAGAATTCATCAACGGAGTTTCCCAATGAGATGTGGAAATGTCAAGAAGTCGGGCTCCGCAAAGCCAGCGGCCCGGGTCTACTTCCAGGCAAAGACTGACAATACTCATAGAGTGAGCGGGGTAGCCATGTGTCTTCCTTTCAACGCCAATGTGCAGACCCTCCACGCTGACTCCGTGTTTCATCTAAGTAAGCACCGCGCCCGGGGCACGATATCATGATCTGGGTCTTGGGCCATCCGGCAGCCATGCTGGGGAAACGGGACTCAAACGTCGGGGGCATTGCCCGCATTTAATTTGAACGAGCGACCAGACACCCACCGGCCCTCTGCGCCCCGTAGACACGGTACTCCCGGCGTATTACTGTAAGAGTAACAATTTAGTTTTACGGCTAGGAACTAACAGTTTGTCTTTCAGAGAACTTGTGTTGTCCCTTGTCAAAACAACGCTTTCCAAGCATTGTTTTGACAAAGGACAACATAAATGTTCGCCTTTGCAGCCGTCTCGAGACGCCGGGGAGCCAGGATATCAACCTCTGCCGCACCCCTGGTAAATTTGTATACGAAGTTGCGCCCGCCCCAAGGAAATGAAGGCACCATGTGTGATACCGCCGCAGTTAGTGAAAATGTTGCATAATACGTATCAAGCTTCCCCAGCGGTTTTTGCGAGAACCACGGGCAGAGCGCACCACCGCTTCGACAGGAATCTCGATTGCTCGTGCGAGAGCCTCAGCATTTCGTTCCTTTAATCAGATGGTCGTGTACTGCTTTGCTTAGGAGCGGAAGCATCGAATTCGCCCCTTCATCATGTGATATTTTTCCGCGTTTTGAGTAGTTAATGGGATTCGTATCCATGCATCGCAAAATGTAAATTATCACGAGACTAGTCCCTTCCAGGCCCTTCGCACCCTTTCTCACATCATGGGACCGTGGCAATGCACGGTGAAAGCCGGGGAGAAATGGATGGCGAGCGGTCGTCAGAATCGGTCGTCAGAATCCATGTCCAATGGCATGCTTGGCAATGGTGAACGTTCGAAGACTCAGAACTTTTGGTCGTGCGAGACGAACAGCGATGGTAGGGGCCGTCGACCTAGGATCGACCTATCTTTTAACCATGGAAACAATTTACGCAGGGCAATAGTAACGTCTTGGCGCAAGCTCGTACGACTATCAGTCACAATGCATCCGTCATTATGCATCCAACGGAATCTTAGTTGCCAACGACCTCATACAAGCCCTTCACACTCACCCACCTCGCTTGAGTGCAGCAGGAGCCACATCCAAATTTTGCCCACGTGTCGGGAGTTTACAGTGGATGGGGGAATCTGCCATTTGCTGGAACCGCGGTCAAGGTACCTAGATGCTTCTACAATCTATGGCTCCGCAAGCGAATCATGTCTGTGAGATAATACAATGCCCAGACACGATGGCGTGGTGGAAAACAGCCGGAGCTTGGCAAATGATGAATATGGAGCTTTCTTGCAAGAAAAATATATATATCCTTGTCCCGCGAATGGTTGATCGGCGGCGATACGAATCTGAAAGGCGTCGACGAGTTCTACAGAGATGTTCCACGAGTATGACGGTGCCTAGGTTCCTAATCTCCGGACGTCGTTGGCGTTTGTTCCAATATCAGGGTGTATGTGCGCCCCGGCCACTGCGGCCGCCCGCCGCCGCCGCCTTGATGGACGCCCTAGACCTGAGCGCACTTCCGCGGAGCGCGCAGAATCGTGTGCACTGCATGCGCTGCTGCATGCGAAGCCATCACTAAAAGTAGAAGTGCCCCGTTGCATTGCGCGCAGAGGCATGACGATTTTGCGACTGGCAAATACCGACCGACGGAGCCGAAGGCATGATGTTGTTTGTTGTTGTTTTGTGGAGGCCGAAGATTGGCCGAGGTCGTTGAGACCAACGCCGCAGACGCCGGTCCGTGACCGTAACATCTAGACCAACCACTGCCAAGGCGTAGTAGCGGTGGACTTGTCCACACCAAGCCCTCGTCGACGCCCCTGGGTTCAACACTATGATTGGGATGCTCAGACTCTGAAATTGGATCCTGGTATGTGTTAGTCATCTGGAAATTATACACCACGCTGGAACAGCCGTCCGAGTCGCCTGTTTTCCTGTTACCAAATTTTCCAAAATTCTTCAGCTAGATCGTGACTTGACCTGACCATTCGAAGAAACCCCTCTCCGGCATGAACGCACCATCCTGCGTGGAACAATCGAGTTGGGACCGCAAGTCACCATTTGAGGCCTGATGCAACTGCGTCACGGTTGGCTGGTTCCATTCCTACAGAGGCTCCGATCGTCGTGGCATTCATCAGCGGAACAGCCCGCAGAACTTTCTGGACTTGATCCGGAGGTTTGCTGTTCTCATTCGCTGCTGCACAAGCTAGCCTCGGGTGACTTCGTTTCCAAAAGTAATGAACCTGATGGACAATGAATGGGTATATCATGTCGATTGTAAGGCGGTGTTCAGTTGGTCGTGACATGTTTGAAATTGTGCGTGCCCTCCTACACTTCGCCCCTCGGAATCTTCGACACTTGACTGATTGGACCCTAAATTCCATGCCATCCTACCGCCGGCGCAGGGAGAAAAGAAGGCGTTTGGCATTCATGTGTTGATCAATTCACAAGACTCTACTATAACGAGTATCCCGGACCGATCACAAGAAAATGGGTTGCAAGACCTGTCGAAGGATGCCAAGGAGGATGCTGTCGTTTGACATATTACTTGGGGCACCGCGCTCGCTCAGGCGTGTTGTGGCTTCAGGACCGGATCCTATAAACTGGAGACCTTCAACGCCACTGAGGGTACTGAATGAGTGGCGTAGGCGCTGCAAAGTCAGGGGGGACGAGTGGTTCCCGTATCATGATATACGGCCTATCTCGCCTCAGCGGACCGATCTTCTTCATACAAGCTGAATTTTCATGACACGCCTTACGGTTTAAGCATTCTCACCTGGTGTGCGGTACCCCTAGATCGTGTACAAGATCGACGATGAGCACATCCTGGCCTCGTGTTGAACGCTTGGTTGAACATGATGTCTAACCAAAGGTGGAAGAATGGTAACACGGACGAGGTTCCCCACAGTGGTGCAATGGCTGAATCGGACGAACTACGCCCACTTGTAGTGCATGTGAATGTGCTAACCACCGCCGAGTCTGCAGCCACAGGCACACCATCGTTTTCCTCACTGGCCCGCGTTTTCCTCAGAATAGTACAGTTTAATGATTTGTCCTCCGGGAGGCGCCGGTCCATGTTGTTGCGTTGGTTGGTGACAGGTAACTAGTGACCAGTGACTAGTGACTGGGACGTCATACTTGCGGCCTGCTTTCCACCGCAGCAATGTCGTTGTTGTACTGTCGTACTGTCTTTTGGAAATAAAAAAACTGAGACGGTCAATTGCGTCACTGAGATGCCAGTGAGAGTGCTGATGCGCTGACACACATTCGAATCGGACTTTGGTGTAACCACTGTTTCAGAGCTCCATCGACCCACACAGCGAACGAGGATAGCCTGCTATAACATGTCCTCAGACAATGCACCTGAAAGCACTCTTCCTTACCCACCCGTCCACAAGGACAAGAAGTTTGTGGTCTTATCTGACTGGTAGGCCTCGTCTCATAAATTTCATTGCGCTTGAACATCTACTAACCCCACCCTCGCCCTTCCACAGGGATGGCACCATCACCACATATGACTCTAACGACTGTGGGCTCTCCGCACCCTTACCCTCGGAGCTTCTCAAGTGACAAAACAATTAATAGACATGACTGATTTTCTCGGGTACGGTAAAGAAAAGAGACGAGCGGGAAACTTGGAGATCCTCGCCAACCGCATAACTTTCCGGTATGCCCCGCTGAGGGCACAGGGCACCAGAACTAACGTACTGCCGCAGCGAAGCCTTTCAGGAGATGCTGGAGAGCGTTAGCCGGAACGGACATACCTTCGAAGAATGCAAGCAGGTGCTCAAAGATAGTGCGTCTGTTAGCTAACCCGAGCGTCTGCCCATATGAGAACGGCCGCGTCGCGCAGACATTAAGCTCGATTCTGGTTTCAAAGAGTTTTTCCAATATTGCAAGTCACAGGACATTCCCGTGATCATCGTGTCGAGGTGAATCTGAATGGCGATCACTCATTCGAGCCCCTGAAATGCTGATCCGGCGAGTTGTGCACTTGTCACAGTGGGATGGAGCCTCTCATCCGCGCCATTCTCTCAAATCTCGTCGGTGACGACGCAAACGATATCGAAATTATATCCAATTCGGTTGACGTTCATAAGGATGGCTCCTGGAACATCAAGTATCGTCATCCCTCCAGGTAATGCACCCGTTTTTTTCCCCCAGTTGGCGCGCCCCGTTCTAGATCTTTTATCTCCGTAGTGGATATGGGCATGACAAGTCCCAAGCAATCCTCCCGTACCGTAACATTGCAAACCCTCCTCTACTCTTTTTCTTCGGAGATGGCGTCTCTGGTGCGCATCTCTTCTACATTCGTGACCACCCCTGTTCATGATTGAACCGGGTCCAATTGCCATGCACTATTTTAGACCTGTCGGCCGCGAAACACGCTGACGTGCTCTTCGTAAAAGAGAAGCCAGATGGAGAGAACGACCTCGCAACCTATTGCGAAAGGGAGAACATCCCGCACGTTTTGTTTCCGGACTTTTCCAGGGCACTGCCCGTGGTGCGCTCGATCGTAGAAGGCGTAAAGACCCCCGGGGAGTGGTTTGGTATTGGACGAGCATGAACCTAAGTTGTACAGTAAGCTACGCCATCGATATCACTCTGTGATTTCAAACCCAGCAAAGCATGTTCGTTACCATAGTTGGAATACAGATGTCGCATTTTCTTTCATTCTTTGAGAACGTCTTGCTCGGCGTAATCAGACCTGCCCCGTGGTGATGCCGTTCTCAAAGGATATCTGAGTATCAATGCTCGTTTCACGTTCGGTGCGACGATGCACTGATGACCACTGTCAGATCGCACCGCAACTTCAAGCGCCTCAGCCACATGCGTCACCAACCCTGAGAAAGGAAAAGAAATCACGAGTTAAATATACCCAAGGAGCGCTGTAGAATGGGTTGATGGAAATCTAGGATGCGCTGTGGATGTGGGCCCGGTGGAGAACGGCGATTGGCGTCTTGATTTAGAGCGCTGCCGCCGCTGCGCGATGAGAGAGTGGCAAATAAATGTATTGGTATACGACACTGAGAGCCTGTGATAGGTTATAAAATACAGGATACAAGTGCATTACTGTAGTAGTTGTCTAGACCGCTGTGATGTGTGTGGAGCGTCTATATCTAGCTAGAAAGCCAAAGCGAACCATAAAAAGCAAGGCAAAAACATACGATAAGAAGATATAGTTTACAAATCAGGGTAGAATGCGCTCGGATGGGGATGGGGATGAAAATGCAATGGTCATCAGAACAACGTAGATGCGGTGGGTGGAAAAATGCATGGAGATATGTAGGGAGCCCTCTACCAATCAAGGGCCGGAGGGAAGTACTTGGCGATGAGACGCTCATAGTATGGGCGGAGGGCCTCGGCGTCAACATGGTCATCGCTCTTGCTGTATAGGTCGTAGGGGTTGAACGCGCGCACTGCAGCAAGGGCTCGCTTGTCTTTTTCATTTTCGAGGTGAGAATACGCGCCCTCTCGGTGCCATCTGTACGGCGATAGAAGGATCAGTAACCCCACATGCGTGAGAAAAGATGGGCTACTTACGGGTAAAAGCTATGGTAACGGATCATCGCGAGGGCCTCTTCAGGCAGGAAGGACTGTCCCTTCAAGACATTATACAGATACTGCGCACACGGTGCGTCAGTGGCATGTCCGAGGAAGTCGGCAAACCTAAACACTTGCCTCATCGTGGCCCCAGGAGAGCATGACATTATCGAGACCGCATTGCGGCTGGTAGATGCCATATTCTGTCGAATAGATCTTATCGCGCGAATCCGGGTTCGCCTCAAAGGTCTCGGGGTATATAATCTTGTCTGAGAAGCCGCAGCCGATGACGAACGTGTCCTGTTGTTGGGAGAATTGGTGTCAGTATAATCATGCTAGGTGACCTCGCCAATTGAAACGTGCACGTACCCCGACGACGTCCCATTGGCCTTCTGATTCAAAGAGGAAGAGTAACTTTCCGAGATCGTGGACAAGCCCAGTCACTTGCATCCACTCTGGTTTGCCGTCGCGACGAATGGCCTCCGCGGTTTGGAGGAGATGTTCGATCTGCGACAAGCTCGTCTGTGCAACGAGGAGCGACGTCGCGTCAGTGGCAGTGTTCGCTTGCGCCGATCGGCGATATCGCAGAGGCTCACATCTGGGTCGGACTCGTCCACAAGGGTGTTGAGCATCTCCATGGCCTCCCAGATACCCATGCGGGCACGGCGGTGGTTCTTAAAGTTTACTCGAGCCTGGATGTTGAATGCAACAGTTTGCTTTTCTGTAGTAGTAGATGCGACTCGGAGGTGAGCCTGATTGCGGCGAACAACTTGAAAGGCAAGGCATCATACCATGTTGCTCCTTATAGAAATTTTTGACACGATCGCATGCATCTTCGTACTGACGGAACTGTGCCTTGTTCTTCTCGACATCGAACTCGGACTCATCGTCCCAAAGCTTCAGCGTTTGTACGTTCACTGTTAGGTAAAGGCCCGGCGTCAGACATCTGGGGCCCCACTGTCGAGAGTGCCGTCGTCCTGCACTAACCTTCGTCAACAGCGTCGGAGATCTCGTCAAAATCACGACCGTCGCGCTTGGTGCTAACTGTGGCGTTGTTGTTGGTGAGGGCGGGCATTGCCAGTTTAGAAAGGTATATTGGATGGTTTGGGCTGGTAGTGGAAGTCTGTAACTCAACAGTGGGCTCTGTTTGTGTTGAGACATTCGGTACAAGATGAGGCCCTTTTGAATGAAGGGGAACCACGGGCGTCTACGCATGAGATCTAGTGTCGATGGTGTGCAGTATCAGTAGGGGTAAGAACCGTCATGGACGCACAAGGAGGAATGCGCCCTCAACAATACAGTCCCCGGGACAAGGCGACATGATCTTCACCAGAGCCGGGGCTCTCGGAGAAGTGAGCCGGCGCACGCATGCATTTCGTCGTCTCCCCAGCGCAGCTTGCCCCGTAAATGGAGACTCAGATGCCTTCACTTGGTTTCACAAAGCTAATGGGTAAATGACAAGTGTGCGATAGAACAAACGGGAAACTAGATCAGGATCAGGATCAAGGAATCGACAACCGAACTTCCTTCCGGGGGTGACCTCAAGGACGAGCGGCTGAGGCTAGGGACAAGGCGAGAACACCCGGATTGAGGTCTTCAGACTCCCCCAATCTCAGAACCAACAAATCAGATTGTGCCCTGATACACGTTCCAGTTCGGGATGTGCAATTCCCAGCACGAAGAAAGGTATTTCGTCCGTGTGAAAATGAAATCTTGTGTCCTGTATGTGTTGTGTTCGGCGATTCAGATAACGAAATGCATCCAGCACTGCTCCAGTCGAGTTCAGAGGCGGTCCGATTTTAATCAAGTGGAGCAATGTGAAGTATTGTCATTAATGCGTTGACGCTCTGACCTTCAAGTTACTGCATGTCCTATCGTCGACATCCTGACTTCATCTTCAAGAAGTTCCACGAGACATTGGCCGTAACGTTAACAGCCATACACGTGTCAGTGAATATCCGTGTGAAATTCAGCGTAGTGCAGTTATCCGCCGGCGGTATTCGCTAGGCTACGCTCCGGGACGATTATGAGCAGCGACTCATTGCATCAGGTGCGAGACAGTTCTCTGGTTTTTGGGAGGCTGACAGCGTGGGATGAAAGGAGACACGAGGCACTGAGGGTCTCATTCCGAGTCGGTGAAATAGCCCTCACGGCGATCGGTACATCGGAGGATTTCGCTACTACTGTACAGAAATAACCTGGACCCAGACGGCCTGCAACTTCGAAAGGCGGCTGCAGTGGTGTTCCTGCTTCACTCAAGGAATAGTGCGAATCAATTTGATGCTTGATTTGATGGCACCCGTGAACAACCGGGGATGCAGGGATGGATTGAACGAGGAGTGGCGTCGCGACCGGAGCGGAATCGCACCAAATCACGCAGACTCCTCCCTCCGACAGCTGACTCGAGTGATTTCTTCCTTTTGGAAATCGTTGAATGTTCAGTCCAAAGGTTTCTGCACGAACTGACGGGGAAGAATCCGTACTATATAGCCTTGGTAGCTGACTGGGGTTATTCGCCTGAGCCAATCAGTCCCGTCCGCAACTTCGCAGCGTTACATTTACACGTGCAAGGAAGCGCAGCGCAAGCATGAGGGAAGGGATTGCCGAAAAGATGCCGAGCCGCCTGAGACGAAAAGTGGGCAACTCAACTTCAACGACGCTTACATAATAACCTGACTAAGCTACAGTATGCCGTCACGCGACATGTGCCTGAGCAGAGTTAAATGAGACCAGATTACGGTACGGTGCCGCATCCCCTTATGGGGGCGCATTATAGGTGGTCGTGGTCATGTAAACCCGTTAGTAAGGTGTT
>QFDV01003680.1:39447-50020 GCA_003315845.1 Lactarius trivialis
GGAGTAAGGTGTTGATGGTCGGAAGAGCGCAGGTGGAAGCTTAATAATTTTATTATTATTATTAAAAACCAATATACAGTGAACCGTAAGAGGATCAAGATCCGTCTTGTAGAATGAGGACCGTGAGTTAGACGCTCGAACTATCGTGGCTAAACTAAACTCATCATAGGCCTCGACAAAACTTCATCATGATGTATTCTGAGTTTGGTAGATTTTAAAGGTCGCAACATGTTACAGTGTTGCTCTGGTGTCTGAAATGTTCGCATCAATGCTCCGAAGCGTGTGAGTCTCATGTGGTTAGCCCGGGTCGATGTTCAGCCCTCTTGCCAAAGTTCTTTGAGAGTTGTAATGTATCACCCTGTGAAAAGGTCATTGAACTTGGTGAACGGGAGGTTGAGCATTATCCGACTCCTCTTTGGAGTTCTCATCCCGGAGCTTCAACGAAAAGTGCGCTTTCTGGGTTGTGCTCCAAGATAGGTCTTGTGAGACCATCGGACGTGCCGTCGACTCGGATCCCAGAGTCGAGGCACCGGATGGTTTACTGGGTCCACTTGTGCCAGTGGGAGTTGTGCGGTATCCTCAAGAGGGTGCGGTTCGGCCATCACCTGGGCCTTCTCAGTTCCAAAGCATTGCTGTTCTTTGATGGCCATCCGAAATGCTTACAAGGCTGGATCGACCTGCTAAGATAGAAGACTGTTAAAGTTGATGACACTCGCCCCATCCGACTGGCTAATTAAAAAACCTGTATCAGCTGACAACGAGTCATCCATCATTCATCATGTCTCACCTTAGTCACATAGTACGAGTCAGACGCTCTCCGCTAGGTTCCTGCAATGTGATGCATCGTTTGTCTCCCCGTCGATATGATGAGGCAGCTGTCAAGTGGTAGGAAGCGTCGACCTTGTTACTCATTCGGCATCACTTTGGACCGTGGCGCTTGTCATTGTGAACCACGTTTCAGTATCATCGACACATATTACCGTAAACGCTATGATGTTGATTGCCATCGATCCGATTACCTCGCACTATTTTCGCGGTCCGAGTCCTAAGCATGTTTACCATTCTCACCCTCACAGAATCCCTCTGGCATTCAGAACGCGGGCGGGCTGGAATATGTGACTGGCGAAGAGACTTACCAGGTCGAAGCACTGACACTCGAAGACCGCAACCACTACGATAGTCACTTGACCGCTGTACGCTGGTTTGTTAAATAAGTACCGGTACCGGGTTTGTCCTTCGACTGAAAAGGCCAGGAGCCGCTGACGCACATTCGCCGCTCGCGTAAATAGACTTTGTTTTTCGTTGATGCTCGCTCCTTCTGCCATCCATTTGAACATACCACTCACCTCGTAACATATCTTTTGGTTTCAAGGACATGAAATCTCTCGTGGCCTATCAAGTGGTGACGCTTCCCGTCCCCGACTCCTTCGACGGCCCGAGGCAGTCGTCGACGAAAGAGTGGCTCCGGCCCGCAGGGGTTACGCAAGATGGTCTCCGACGTAGAATTGCTGGAGCTGAGAACGAGCTGATGGAAAAGGTGAGCGTACCAGCCAGTAGGTTGCAAATCATTGAACACAAGATTGAACACGTCCGGTCGTCAGTCCCGGCCCGTAGAGACCGCGTTGCCCCATGCGGTGCCCAAACGGGCTGAGGCCGAGGCCGAGAATGCGTCCCGGCCCGTGAACAAGCTTCCTCCTGAACTTCTGTTCCAGGTGTTCGATTTCGTGGGCCCCGGGCCTACTATTCTTCCCCTGGCACAAGTATGTCGTAGGTGGCGAGAGGTCACATTATCCTCGCCCACCTTGTGGTCCGTTATTGGGGCGTGTGCGCGTTTGGCTCCCCTGTTCCTTCAAAGGTCGCTGGATTTGCCCTTGCAAGTCCGTGGCGTGGTAGCACGCCACGATGATAGGGAATTCTTAGACTGCCTGCCGCACCTAGAGACAGAAATCCACCGCCTCGTATCCTTTGAGGTCGATTTTCGTGCAAGGGTTCACGAACCATTCAACTGTTTGTCGTATGCTGCCCCAGCACTAGAACGTCTCTACGTCATAGTTCCACCCCACAGAGCAATGTCGACTCCACAAACACTTGGCATGCTTTTTGGCGGTGGCATGCCGTCATTGGAGGAATTAGTCCTTGAGAGGTGTCTTCCATGGCCTAACTGCCTTTCCATGTCAATCACATCGTTAACCCTCATCAATTCGAGTGATCTGGGGTCATGCGATGACCTTCTATCTATTCTCGAATCATGCGCAAACGTTGAGGTGCTTGCGCTGCTCAATGCGATTCCAAATGATTCTTCGTCACCACCGGGGCCGAGTTCCGACCTCCCTGTCCGACTGGCCTGTCTACGCGAGCTTTACGTTCACAGCGTGTCCGTCGATATTTACGGCATCTCAGACTTCTTATCCCGCCTTTCCTTCCCAAGGCTGATGCCTGGAGGGGCGTACCTAGCTATCCTCGGCTGGGGGGTCGGAAACTTCGGCGCGCTCACATCACCGGTCACGAACATGTTCTCTCAGCATCTCACCGGTCTCTCCATTGCAGAAGACACCTTGGGAAGCAGGGCACCACTTCGCTTGAAGGGGATGGTTGGTAATGAGGTAGTGTTTTCTGTACCCAGCGCGCGCGCGTTGGGCTTGGGCTTGCTCTCGCTGGCGAATGTGAGCATCCTCACGTTGGGGCCCTCACGCAGGAGGAGTACCGCGCTCAGTAACAGTGCGAGAAACACGCCTTTGCTGGATGACGAGAACGTCTGGGAGAAGCTCTTCTCTTCCCTTCCGGCCCTGGACACGCTTATACTGTGTAAAACGGCACTTTCGCCTCCCTTGGATGCCATCTGCAAGCTGGGCCGCATCGCGAACGTGCCGGATCGTCTTCCGTACCTGCGCCACCTTCATCTAGACGTGTGTGAACTGGAGCGTCGTTCGGACGACGGGTCCGAGTCTCCGCACGTCGCCTTGACACGCCTCCTGCGACATCGTGCCCGCATCGAGAATCCGATGGCCAGCGTCAAATGCTACTGCGGCCCGATGTCACTAAGCAAACAAGTGGAGGCGGAATTGCGGGCCCTTGTCCCCGGATTTGAGTGCGTCGCCGCTTCGCTTATCACACAAGTCATCGTTCCCCGTCGCGTGCGCGAAACGATGAGTTCGACACGATACCGGTCGTTTGGTGAGGCCGCACTCATCATAATTTTGGTTCTGCTGCTGATACCCTCGCTTTCCCGCCCGACTTGACAGAATGATTGCAGTGGACTCAAAAAGCAGGCACCCTCCCATGTCGTTCAGACCCCGAGGGCACACGCCCCGGTTCAAATGTGGTAGCTCATAGATCTTCGCCAATTCAGGCATCTCTCCCAAATGAACTCATAGGTTGCGTAAATTGCATTATCTGCTGGTCAAACTTAGCCTGCGTCCGTCAACATTCATGGCATCTGCATCACCGTGTTTCAGGATCACACCATTTCGGTTTTACCGGCCTCAGCGGATACAAATTTACGTGTTAATAAACCGACAGCGACAATACGAAAACCTTTCATTGCAAAAAGGAAACTGTCCGGATACAACATGTCTGAAATTACGTTGCCATTTTGTTCAAGGAGCAAAGCAGCAGTCGGGGGATGTTGCCGCACTGGCACTGGCTTCTCTGTTTGAGTGATGAACGTCTCACTTCAGACACGAGAAGATGTTAGGTCCGAAACTCATGAATTAAAGAACAGATCAGCAAGCTCGTTCCTTCGTGAAGGGTGCGGGACGAATACCCGAACCGCCATCGCCTCCGCAAGGCCAACGTCGAGTAAGTCCCGGAACGGGCACGGAGAGGGTTTCAAACTTACTCGCTCGCCGACTGACAACGCCAGAGGGCCAGGAGGCGGGGCAACGGCGCAAGGTCCTTAGGTGGGCAGCGCACGGCGGCCCGGCAATTTTCATTTTCAGAAGCTATCGTCAGAGATCGTCAGACACTTGGCTTCCGCGGGAACGCCAGACGTGTGAGAAAAACATAATGAATTGTGTTGATTGGGCATCTGCTGTACAGGAATGTGCGGGAAGCCATGCTCTCCTGCCTTTCAATGGCACAGTGGACCGATCCGAGCCCCCGGTCCAAGCGCGCACATTTGCCGGCGGTGATGGGTCGCGCGAAATCGAGACATCACGGGGCCTGGCTGGGTTGATGCTCAATGGACGGTCACTTTTCTGTTGGAGCCGGCATCCGCGGCAGGATGCTAGTCATCCAGAGAGAATAATGCTGTTTGCACCGAGGAAGGAGTGGATGGTAAGTTAGGAGTGGGCTGGGAAGATCTCATCTATAGCCGAGGGGGTCCCAGGCATGTGGTGCAGGTTGGACCCGCAAGAGTAGAGATAGAATCTTGCGCGCTCTCCAATCGAAAGCGGCTGTGCAGAGTATACGGACCGAAGCATCCGTATGACATCTCGATCGACGACAGTTCAAAGGTCCAAGAAGCGAAGCTCATCTGGTATCGGAAGTGTTTTTCCGGACGTGCTGTGTAACGTTGGATACAGTAGATAGTCAAGCCTCGGGAGTTACGTTCTCGGGGCCGATATCTCCAGGAGTTACTTGGACCATGCGCGGTCGGTAATCGGGAACCGACATCAGTTACTCGCGTGCCTCAAAGCGAAGAATCACTTCCGCACCGAACGAGCCGGCGTAAGTGGTGGCGCACTTGCTTAGACATTTTGCAATGCTTTTGCTTCCACGCACTCATGTGCGAGACGACCTGATACCAAACGCCCACTCGCTCGCGTTCCCTGTCGCAAAGCGACACGCCCGCCGTTCTTCACATGATCCTGAAGCCTCGCGCACTATTGCAAAAAAGTGAGGAGGGATTCAGAAGGTGTGCTGGAGGTCACGGGAGAACTGCAAAGGCAATGAGCTACCGTCGATCCCACAGGTACACCGAGCGCGTGATCCTGAATATGACGTCCATGCATCCGTGCGTATCAGTGTGGGCCAAGACTCAAGAGGTACTGGAATCTGGACAAAGTAACGACGGACCATTACAGTGAGTCGCCGTGTTCTACTGCACTGATGAGGCCGAGACGATCCCTTGGCTAGTCAACGCGAGTCGCCCACTTAAAGTTGGCCCTTGAATTGTGAGGCAGCGGTGCGGAAATGCTAGTCACAGTATCCATATCGTGCCTAGGGGCAAGGCAGGAGACTGATATCTTACGGGGGTCCCTCGCGAGTTGCGATCGCAAGTCAAGCTCCGAGTCAGGGCACTGCAAGCCCGCGTACTCCCTATGTAATCGCCACATTGTTTGCACACGCGACCTGGCGTGAAGGGTTGACATGGGTGAAGCTAGTTAACGGGGACGACAGACGAGGATGCCAAGAAGCCAGCAGCTTGGGCTGTAGCACACACAGCATTTAACCAGGGGAGAGCTAGCACAGCCCCCAAGTGGTCCCACCCTCGGCGATACAGACCTGACCGGTCTGACCCTTGGCACTGGCACTGGCATGTATGCCCGGGCCTTCGACATCAAGGCAACCATTCCGGAAAATTGCCCCACCGAAGCATGCCAAGCGATGTGAAAACATGACATCGGACGTGTTCATAGACGCGATCGGCATTTGGAAAGAAACGGAGAAGCCACCAGCATGTGCGCGGTCAAAAAAGTCATGACGGATTTCAGCGGCTACTACTGGCACTAGTTGTTCCCGGGCCCGCTCGATTGCACAAAAATACCAAAGATTTTTTGTAACTACAACAACATATTGTAGAGACTTCAAATTTTGCATAGTGATAGAAATTTCTATTCTGAATTATATGGTATTTTTAAGATCTCGTTTCATCGTTGAAAGGGCAGCAGACATTCAAGTTCCAGTTTGACCCTCGTTCGACCCAAACTTACGTTTGTCACACATTGTCACACGCGGCAGCGTTTGGAACTGCAGCTGGAGGCAAACAATCTCGGAAACAATATCAAAAAATAATATTTCACTAAAGTTCTGTAGTGAGCAAGCTTGTGCCTCAATGATTACTTGTTTCAACACAGGATTATCGATCATTTGGTGTCGCCGATGAACTTGAAGTGTGTGGTTGGACACTCGAAACTTGCAACATTCTCGAATTGCCCCGGGTCATCATTCAGCGCTTGCAAATGTGTTTCAAAAAATTTCCTCTTTTCAATTTTCGTTTCTGAGTTTTTGACTGCATTTGTGAGTCTTCTGGGGTCCTGGTGACACGCTGCCAGTGATCACACAAACGAAGAAGCCAGAGAAAATGCAGCAACATCGCTCGAATCGGCTCGATACTCCTTGACCCCAATGGCAATAGTTTTCGTATTCTATTGTCACGTAAATTTGTATCTGCCCAAGCCAGTAAAACCGAAATGGTGTGCTCGTACCGAGATATGGCGATGCAGATGTCATCAATGTTGATGGACACAGGTTAATTTTACAGTAACCAACAGAGATAGAAACTTACGCAATCAATTGTGTTCATTTGGAGTAGCGGCGCCTCATTTTCGCGAAGCGATGCATGTGCAACCACATTTGAACTGAGGGGTGTGCTCTGGGATCTGGACAGCATTGCAAGCATTGGAGGGAGCCCGGGCCTGCGCTCGCAGTACTCGACGAGGCCCCCGAAATCATTCTGTCAAGACGCGAAGGCTCGGGCATCAGCAGGAAGACCAAATTTTCTGATGAACGCGGCCTCACCCAACGGCCGGTATCGTACCGAACTTATCGTCTCGGGCATTCGGGGAATGACGACTTGTGTGGTCAGCGAAGTAGCGACGCACTCAAATCTAGGGACGAGGCCCGCAAATCCGCGTCCGTCTCTTGGCTTTAAGAGATCGGGCCGTAGTAGAATTTGACGCTGGCCATCGGATTCTCGATGCGGACACCGTTACCATGTCGCATGAGGTGCCTCGAGGCGACGTGCGGGGACTCGGACCCGTCGTCCGGACAACGTTCTAGTTCATGTTCATAGATGTCCAGATAGAGGTGACGCAGGTGCGGAAGACAATCCGGTACGTTCGGGACGCGGCCCAGCCTGCAGTGTCCTAGGCCCGGAGCGAAAGCACTATTTTACACAGACGAGTATGTCCAGGGCCGGAAGGACAGAGAATGGCTTATCACAGGCACTGTCATCATCCAGCAAATGCGTGTTTCTCGCGCCGTCCTGAGCGCGGCACTCCTTCTGTGGGAGGACACTAACATGAGAGTGCTCACATTCGCCAGTGAGAGAAAGCCCAAACCCAACTCGCATCTGCTGGATACGGAAAGTGGTGACTTGCTGCGACGTGAGATGTTGAAGGAAAGAAGTTCGTGACGGGTGATGTGAACGCGCCGAAGTTTCCGACCCCCAGCCGAGGATGACGATGTGCGCTCCTCCAGTAACCAGACTTGGGAAAGATAAGAAATCAGTGATGCCATAAATACCGATGGACACGTCGTGAGCGGAAAGCTCGGGTAGACAGGCCAGTCGGCCAAGGAGGTCGGAATTCGGCCCCGGTGTTTATGATGATTCATTTGGAATCGCATTGAATTGAAAAGGGTGGATACCTCAACGTTGTGCATGATTCGAGAATGGATAGAAGGAAGGCAGTTAGGCCATGGAGGACACCTCTCGATGACCAATTCCCGCAGTAACGGGATGCCACGCCAAAAGTATACCAAGTGCGTGACTACTGTATTTGTGGAGTTGATTCAGACATTATTGTGCGGCAATTTGTGCCGTGAGGTAGAAATATGACGTAAAGACAGTCTAGTGCTGGGGAAGCATACGTCAGACAGTTTGAATGGCTCATGAACGCGTAAACCCTTGCACGAAGACCGACCTCAAAGGCGGCAACTCGGAGGCGGTGGATAGCCGTCTCTGGGCGCGGTAGGTACTATTAGTCTAAGAAAATTCCCTATCACTGGCATCATGATGGCGCGCCACCACGCCACGGACTTGTAACGGCGAACCCAGCGACCTTTTAAGGAACAGGAGAACCAAACGGGCATACGCCACAATAACAGCTATGAGGTTGATGAAATCGAACATTTGGAACAGAAGTTCAGGAGGAAACTGGCCGGAGTACTCGGCCCGTTTCAATTGGGCACCGCATGAGTACCGCATTGACCGCCGGAGGAAGTCCGGGCATTGCAGTCTACGATAATTCGTGCCGAAACTGACGCGTACTGACGACAGGACGTTTTTAAAACCTAGACTGGTTGGTGTGCTCACGTTTTTTCCATCAGCTCTTCCTTACGCCCGGGGTTAACTCGAATCGGACCGCATCTTTGACCGACATCAACTCACGGCACGGCAATCCGAGTCTGTACAGTAGTACCCTTGGTAGTACCGTCTGATAAAAAAATTCTGCCTTTCCATCAACGACTGAATCGGTCCGTCGAAGGAGTCAGGGACGGGAAGGGTCACTATTTGAGATGCCTTAAGGTATTTTTCAAGTCAGACTCCAAATGGCTTGGCAGTGAAGGAAACCACAATTTTTTTTCTCCTAGGTCATTCATCTCCACCTCATGTATTTTCTTGCACGTATAAATGTAGCTGCGAGGTTGCAAAGGAGACTTGGTAACCACCTCAGCTTTTCGGGTCGCGCAACCCCCAGCTACCAAGGCTATATATCGTACGGGCTCCGCCGCGTCAGTCCGGGCAGGGACCTACGGGCTGGACGTTGAGCGTTGAACCTCTGAACGCTCAACGATCTCCAAATGGAAGAATCGGCTCGAGTCTGCTACCGGGAGGAGCTTCTTAACGTCGACGTGTCAACACCCGTCTCAGTCCGTGTGATTTGGCGCGATTCCGCTCCCGACGTCGCTCGGGTTCGCGTTTGCTACTCCTCGTTCAAGTCAACGCCCGGTTGTACACATGTCATCAAATTGATCCGCACTGTTTGATTGAAGCGGGAATACCACCGCACGGCCCTTCGAAGTCGCGGGCCATCCGACTTCAGGTCATTTCTGCACTATAATCGAGAACGGGACCGCCGATGTACCGATCGCCATGAGGTTATTCCATCGAAAGAGACCGAGAATGAGTCCACAATTCCCCCTCTCAGTGCCCCGTGCCGATTTCATCCCACGCTGTCATTCTCCCCAAAAACTAGACAACAGTCTCGCGCTTATTAATGGGTCGCTGCTCGTCCCCTAGTAGCGAATACCGGAGGCGAATAACTGTACAATTTTCACAGTGACATCAGCGTTATAGGAAGCCTGAGTGGAACTAAAGCGCACTGGCATGCGTAACGCCGTCTTGTGGAACCTCTTGAAAAAAGAACTCAGAGTCCCAAGATGCGGACGATAATAGTGGGACATACAGTACCATGACGTCGTATAATGGTTCACATGGCCGCCTCTGACCGCGGCTGGACGTCATTACTGTACTTTGTATTGTATTGCTGAATACAACGTACAGCACTGTGCCTCACTCACCCACTCGGACGTACAGTAATCTCTTTCTTCGCCCACTCATGGGCATTGCACATCCCGAACTGGAACGTGCATCAGGGCACAATCTGATTAGATTATGAGATGGAGAACCTCAATCCGGCTATTCTCGCCTTGATCCCTCGGTCTCAGGCTCAGGCTACAGCCGCTCGTCCTTGGGGTCACCCCCAGAAGGAAGTTCGGTTGTCGATTCCTTGATCCTGATCCTGATCTGGTTTCCAGTTGTTTATTCTATCGCATGCCGCTTGTCATTTACCCATTAGCTCGTCAAAGTTTTGAGTCTCCATTTACCAGTACGGGGAAGGCTGCGTTGGATGCGTGCGCCGGCTCACTGCTCCGAGGGCTTCCGCTCTAACGGAAATCATGTCGCCTTCTCCCGGGGACCGCCCTGTTGGGGACACATTCCTCCTTGTGCATCCAAGACGGTTCTCACCCCTACTGTTGCCGCACTCCATCGACACAAAATCTCTTTAGACGCCAGTGGTGCTGCTTCATTCAAAAGGACCTCATCTCGTACCGAATGTCTCAACACAAACAGAGCCCTCTGTCGAGTTTCAGACCTCCACTACCGACAACAACCAACCACTGCACTTCCCTACAATGCCCGGCCTCACCATCACCAACGCTACCCAAGTCATCACTAAGGACCGCGACGGTCGTGAATTTGATGAGATCTCCGATGCCGTGGACGAAGGTTGGTGCAGCGCGCCGACGCTCTTCATAGCGGGGCCCCAGATGTCTGACACCGCACCTTTACCCAACAGTGAACGTACAAATGCTGAAGCTTTGGGACGATGAGTCCGAGTTCGACGCCGAGAAGAACAAGGCACAGTTCCGTCAGTATGAGGACGCCTGCGATCGTGTCAAAAATTTCTATAAGGAGCAACATGGTACGATATCGTGCCTGATTGTTCGTGGCGCCGCAATCTCACCCACCACAGAAAAACAGACTGTTGCGTTCAACATCCAGGCTCGAGTCAACTTCAAGAGCCACCGCCGTGCCCGCATGGGCATCTGGGAGGCCATGGAGATGCTCAACACTCTTGTGGACGAGTCCGACCCAGATGTGAGCCTTCTGCGACATCTATCGTAGATAACACCGCCACTGACACGACTTTGCTCCTCGCTGCACAGACGAGCTTGTCGCAGATCG
>QFDV01003688.1:10003-30014 GCA_003315845.1 Lactarius trivialis
AATCAAGTAAGCAAAGTAAAATCAAGTAACGTGCAGATTTGCTGATGTGCCGGGTTTACAGATGTAGAGTTAGAGCTCCCAGAAGCTATTGGCATCTCCATGATATCTCTTCTTGATGGGGTACAATTACCCCAACTCCAATCTGAACCAGTTGAGTCATAATGTCAGAATAGTAGCACAAGATGGGAGGTAAAGTCCTACTGTGAGCTGGAGTGTCATTGGATGGAAGAGGGCCATCCATGCTGAAGTCATCAAGTTCACCCTCCAGAGCTTTGGGAAATGGCACCGCACCAGTCCCCTGAGGCATTGAATCCATCCCAAAGTTGTCCTTCTCCATTGGCAGCATGCCATCCATCCCAAAGTCATCCTTCTCCATTGGCAGCATGCTATCCATCCCAAAGTCGTCCTTCTCCATCAGCAGCGTGCCATCTATCCCAGACTGCTCACACTCCGGTGGGAGAGGGTCATCAAACCCAAAGCTCTTGGTTGCAAGAGGAGAAGTGCCGGGTGGAAGAGGGTCATCATCCGACTCATCAAACCCAAAGCTCTTGGTTGCAAGAGGAGAAGTGTCGGGTGGAAGAGGGTCATCATCCGACTCATCAAACCCAAAGCTCTCGGTTGCAAGAGGAGGGGTGTCGGGTGATGGTGGGGCATCAAACCCGAAGTCCTCGACTCCTGGCTGAAAGGCTGGCTGCTTGTGCACTGTTGGTGAGACCTGGGAAGTAGCCATATAGCAAATGAGAGGTGAGATGGGATGATCTGTTCAACTCGGAGGCGCATTTGCTGAGTCAGATCTCAGAAGGTAGCAGTATAATTACGGCAACCACATTTCCCACCGCTGCCATGTTGTCCCTCCTCCAGCGGGGGTCTAAGCGGATGCGAACATCGCGACGCTCTCGTCTTCGCAATTTCATCGTTCCTTTGTCACCTTCATTTGTCCCACTTGTGAGCTTCGATATTGTTCTCGGTGCTAGTCTCAAATCGTTTCCACTTCGTCTCCACGCTGCCGCGACGGCAGTCTTGCCTATCTCCCTCCCCCGGCTTCACATCGCCCCGATCTAGGCGTGTCAACAGTCATCGGTGATAAAGCTTGCTACCTTAACACTATCACTCGGAATGCGCCCCTTGCAAATGTATCACCTAAAGTCTGTTATTACATTACGAGGTAGATGCAAGTCCAACATAGGATAGTGAGTACATGAACGAACTTAATAATATAGGTAGGAGTGGTGAGGACAAGAAAGGTACGATGTAGTGGTCTAGTGTGGAGGTCTTGTTCGCTGCTGTCTTCGACGTCGCACGTCCTCGAGCGCGGCCTTGATGGCCGGTTTCGGTGCACATTGCGCACGCCAAATTTCGCTTGCTCGCCTACAAAAAATGAGGAAAAATACATCACACTTTGAGCAAGATATCTTACCTGATGCGTTGGAGGAACACCACTCCCCGTGCGACGGTCCGAAGGGTCATTCGTCGTGGTTTGGGCGGCAGTCCGGGAATCGGAGAAGTGATCCTTGCAATCATCGCAAGAATCTGCTCCTCGCTATAAAGAGGCAATTCACGATTACACACTGCCGTGCATGCAGACCAAGGCTAAAACTCACCTGCGCTCTCGTCGACCCAAGAGGACCAAAAGGTACCGCTTCTGGTAACTCAGGTCCATTCTCAGCGTGTTCTCCCTCGTGAATTTGGCCTTCAGATAATGTATTTGGACGATGAGGCCCTTGCTCTCGAGTTTGTGCTGGCCGCGGATGGCTGAGAGCTGTGACGAGTCGCTACGTTATCGCAGTCAGAGAGGCCGACGTGAAAAGCGGGGAGGAAGGACTTACACGGCGCACTTATGTCCGTCCCAGGTCCTCTTCGCGCCTTCGAGCTGGTGGAGTTGCTCGTGCAACAGCCTCAGCTCCGCCCCCGCCTGCTTCCGTTCGCGCAGGGCCGTCTCGAGCCTCGTTCTCGCCTCCTCGACCTCTTTACGCGCCCGACTTCTCTCCGCCTTGCGTTCCGCATCACGCTTCGCGTTCTCCTCTTCTCGTCGCTTCCGCTCGCTGCGCAGGTCCCGTCCGAGAGTCTCCGCGCTGCGCCGTACACGCGCAAGGTCGGCCTCGAGCGACGCTACGACAACGTCTTGCTCGCGCTCCCGGGCTTGAGCGGCTGCTGCGCGGATTTGCGCAGCTTCGCTGGCTTGCAGTGCGCCGGCTTGATCCGCAAGCGCCTTTTTCAGCTCTTCAATCTCGATCATTTGCAAGTCGAGGGCATGGCGTCTGCTGTCGTGAGACCTCTGAGATGTTTTGTGCTCTTCCCTGAGCTTGTCCATTTGCTAGCACGTGGTTGAGTTTCAATAATACACTCTGGCGCATGTGAGCGCCTACTCACCTCTGAGGCGTTTTTGAAGCGTTGCTGCAGTTTCTTATGTTCCGTCACAAGGAGAGAGCGCTCGTGTCTGAGATGTTCGATTGTTTCTGCATTTTCTTCAACCTTCACTTCGAGTAGGCGCGCCTTCTGCTCCGCAGTGGCAGTGACTGCCAATACGATGATCGGTCTTCAAAGAATCGGTGAGGTCTGTGATAACACATACCTCGCAATTCGCCTTCTAAGTCATCTTTATCGCGCTTGACACGTTGCAGATGATGCTTTACGTCCTCCATGTCAGACTCAGTCCTCCTTAATTGAAGCAGGACATGCTCCTTCTCCCGCTCGGCACGGCCCTGCTCGACTGTGAGATCCCGCAGACGTGCGCGCTCGGCCTTGAGATCCTCCTCCAAGTCTGCTATTGTGTGCTTCGCTTGATCCAGTTCCTGTAAATTTGAGGACATCAGCAAGGCATGAAAAAACATCGCGTTCGCTGAATCACATACACCTAGAATACCGCTTCTAGCTTTCTCGTTCCGGCGTTCCTTCTGCTCGGCTCGCTCTTTGACATCCTGTACTTGGTGGTTGAGACGGTCCTGAAGTGCAGCATTGTTGCCGAGCAGCTGCCGTCTGTCTTCCTGCCATTGTACCCTCATCGAGGCAAGCTCTTTATTGACGACTTGCAGCTCAGCTCTAAGAGACTCGGATGTCTTGGCTGGTGCCGACTCGGACGCGTAGCTTAAGATGGAGAAGTCCACTGTACTATTCGGTGGTGTCTCATGTCAGCCGTGCTTATTCAGTAACATAAACGATCCCACCTTTCATCACCATCTGCGACACGGTTCAGGCTTCGCAGGTCCATTCTCTGGCGGCAGTGGGGACACTTTGCCTTTGTCAGACGGCAGAGTCGGCGTTCTTCTCTGCGGTCGAGCCGTGCGACGTCCTCTTCCAATGCGGTAGTCCGTGCGCGCTCGTCATTGAGACGCACCTCGAGTTCCACGTTTCCGAACCCAGCGTTCTCAAGACGATCGAGTTTCTCATCTATGCTCTCGTTCGCCCGACCAAGTTCCCTTTCCAAGCGCTGGATCTCAGCAATGTACGGCGCTACAGATGCGTCGGACGGCGACGAACGCAGCCACGTCATCTAGGGATCCCAATTCAGGGGGGGTACAAGAGCACGCGAAAAAGTTGACTCACGTCTCTTAAGGGAGCACCTGGAGTTTTGGGCGTCTTGAGCGTCATGTTGAGCACTTGACGGTGGATCGGCGAGATGCCGCTCGCATTGCCGAACTTGCTCGGGGTGTTCCATCCCACGACCTCCTGTTTCATATCGTTGAGGCGCTCTTGCAGGTCTTCCTTTTCCTTCTCCAAGAGTTCGATCTTTGCGTCACGCACGCGGTCGAGCGCTTTGCGTGCGGGAGAGTGGGCGAGTTCGTTATTCAAGCGGCCGATTTCACGGTGCGCGTCATCGAGCTCGCGCTCCAGTGTCTCGATTTGCTCTTCGGCTTCTTCAATGTCGGCGTTCCGTTCGTCGGTGTGCGACTTCTCTGCACGGTCCCGCTCGCGCTCGAGGGTCGCGACTTTGCTTCGTAACTCGGCAACAACTTCGCCATCCGCACGCATCTTCTGTTCCGCGGCGTCCAGCGCGTCCTCCAGCTGCTTCACGAGCTCAGCATCGCGTTCAGCCCCACGCTTGAGTGCGGCGGTGGCACCGTCGTCCCTCATAGCCTTCTCCTGGGCCTCTTGAGCTTCTCGCTGTAAAGCCTCTATATGATCCAGTGCCACGCCAGCGTCCGCCTCTAGATCCGCGATGTAGGCTTTGGCGTCCTGGAGTTCGTGCTCGCATTCTTGCAGTTTGACGTCTTGTCCTGAAAGCTCGCGCTCGAGATCTTCCAATCGTGCGTCCTTGACTTCCAAGTCGTCTTGAAGCTTCCGAGCGCGCGATTGCTCGTCCTGGAGGCGGTGGCTTGCTTCCGCTACCTCATCCTCGAGTTGCTCCACGTGAGATTGCAAGTCGTGCAGCTCCGCGGTGCTTTGGGCTAGCTTCTCGTTTGCATCGTGAAGTCTACCTCCCAACTCGCTGTGGTCTCCGAGCACTTTCTCCGCATTCTCGGCCCTTGTACGAGCGGACTCGGCTTCCTCCTCGGCGCGCTTCACGGCCTTTTCTAGCTCCTTGACCAGCCGCTCCTTCTCCGTGGCATCGCGGGCGGCAGTTTCAGCCTTCTCGACTTTGGTCTCTAGATCGTGGATGATGCCTTCCACACCTTGCTCGACCTCGACCATGCGTTCGCGCCAGCGTTCCTTGTCTCTTGATCTTTCGTCGCGCTCAGCCTCAAGCGCCCCAACCGCGTCCTCTCGCTCCTGTCGGCGGTGATGCAGCTCAGCACGGAGTTCACTGAGCTCAGTTTCCATTTCCAGCTTTTCCTCCATCCACCCTTCTCCACCCGCATCTTCCTTCACATCGCCTAATGTCGACCCGATGTCGCTCAACCTTCGCCCACCGCTCGACCTTCGGCTACCAGTGCCGCCGGTAAACATCTGCTGTCGAAGAAGATCCACCTCCTCGAGCAGGGTCGCATTTTCCTCGGCAAGGCCCATGTTCTCCTTGCGAAGCAGTCCAACTTGGCCCGACAGGCTTTCGCTTTCCTCCTGCAGACGCCGATTGAGGCCGTGCAGATACGCGTTCAGCTTCCCGGCATTGAAACGGCCAATGCCGTGTCCACCGGCACCCAGACCGATCACTTGGTCGAAGGAGGCGTTGGCACGTGGATGCGCAGTGAGATCATGCGGGGACGCAGTGCTGGCGAAAGATGCGCCCTCGCCGGCGTCCCCTGACTCGGATCCTGATGCCGTCCAGCCTCTCGCAAGCGGGTGAGAGAGACGGCCCATGGTGCGTGTCCGCTGCCGTGGGGCGGGTGTGAAACCGACGAGAGCCGTATTGAAGGGCTTAATGGTGACGACCGACGTCTGCGTCTCGTCAACGACGCTCTTCTTTCCACTAGACTGGCTAGACGGATCGGGCGAAGTGGACTCGTCCTCCTCGTCGAGCATAACCGCGTGCGCAGTGCGTAGAGGACGTGGAGTAGGCTGTGCGAATCGCGGGCGCGCAGTCGAATTGATAACGTCTATGAGGAACGAACGACGTCGCGAATATGGAGTAGCCAGGTCGTTACCGTCCGCACCGTCATGTTCGGACGCGACTGCAGGCGTCGAAGGCAGGCCGGGCGCGAAAAAGCGCGGTCGAGGACGTGGGGGGAATGCAGGAGTTGGTGTAAACATGACAGATGGGCCCGGAGACGATTGTGCCACTGAGAGCGTAGGAAGGGACAGCGTGTCTACGCGATTAGAGACTGGTGTAGCAGAAGGGTGGGGAGTCGGCTCCTCAGAGGAAAAGGTAGGCCCTAGATCGTCTGTATCAGAGTCTGTGGTCCCATTGGCCCGCGCGGTTTCTTCAGGAGCGGAATGATCATCGTTACCGGCGAGCGCTTGCTCCAAATCTTGCTCCAAATCCCGTGATCCAGAGGTGTCACTCGGGTACGGTAAATCTCCTGGAGAGGTAGGTTCGCCATCAGAGTCCTGGGGTGGTGGTGGTATTGAAAGTACGCTGATCGACGGGGCATCGTTCGCAAGTGTTGGTCCAGGAGACCTGCCAGAATGAGGTGTAGAATTCGATGGTGATGAAGACGACGAAGATGTTCGCGTGAGAGACGGTGTGCGCATGCGCTGTATCGGTTTGCGAAATGAGACGTTTCGCATCTTGTCTAACGGGCTAGGCTGTGCCACAAGGTTGAATGGTAACTTCAAGGAGAACCGAGGACGCCGCGTACCTTAGGCTCTGACCTGAGACTGACAGAGTAGTTGTATTTCACGGAGTTTGAGTGCCCATCCCCAGCTGCCTCGTCAGGTGAAAACGGAGACCCTCCGTGACTAAGAGGTTGCAGCGCCTCTGCTAGCGACAAGTCGTCGTCGAGACCATCTTCGTCCTCATCCAAGCCTAGCTTGTTCGGCGGTGGATAGGGCGGTATTGCACTGATATCATCAAAGCTAATACCGGTTCTCTGCGTGACCTTGGATGAACTCCCAGCGGACGAAGAAAAAGCCGATCCCGATCGACTGGCACGGCTGGCGATAGATTGTGCAAAGCGGGCGGTACTAGGAGTGTTCGACTGCAAGCGGACAGCGGAGGAAGGTACGGGAGTTGATTGAATGGGGGAAGATGGGTCGTGATAGCTTTCTTCGGAAGTGGTGGTGGCGTTTATAAGGTTGGAGTGGTCGAAAGACGGAAGATCTGGAAGCGAAGGCACGTCATTTTGTTCGTCTGCCTCGATTCTGCGCCAGATTCTGGACGGTGTCTCGATAAGTGCCATTCAGATCGTCAAAACGACACGAGAACGCGCTTCAACTACCTATCACGTGAGCGTGTTACCGACGAGTCACTCAATCGACTCCGAGCTATGATAACTCCTAACAATGGCCGATGCAGAATGTCCAGTATGTATAAATCCGTTCAAGTTCGAGAGCATGCGCACTCTGCTTTGCGGTAAGTCTCGCGTTGGCGCATGATGCATAATGTCTCATCATCTGCAGGGCATACCTATTGCTCGACATGTGTCGAGCAGGTCATCAGGACTCAAACTCTCAAATGTCCCGAGTGCAGACACGACTTTGAACCGAAGCACGTCAGACGGATATTTGTCACACCTACCAGCAACAATAGATCGGCAGCACAAGCGGCTCCCTCTGGCTCACCTGAGGAGGAGGACGGCTACATCAAGCAGGCAACTCACATCGCGAATCGACTAAAGAAAATGGATCCCGATACACCTGCCCAGAGCTTGAGGACTGCCGTAGAAATAATGGAACATGTTGCCACCATCCAGAGCGAGAGGGCACAGGTACGTTTCTCTCGCCCCCTAAGTCGTGCCTTTGTCCCACGGTGGCTCTTAGGAAATCCTTTGGAAAGCCGTGCGAGAATTCTGGATCGCCCTGGTTCCATTTTACGAGGAATGGCAGCAGATCAGAGTGTTACCGGATCAGGTATCTAATCTCAAACAGCACGTAACGGAGCTAGGTCAAAGATGTGCCGTCCTCGAGCAATCCGTCGAAAGGGAGCACAAACAAAGGCAACAGCATTCAAAGAGTTTGCATGCCAAAGAACGACAGATAGAAGAACTGCAGATGACGCTTCGTGACGCCAATGACAAGAGCACGGAGGAGCGGGAACGGTATCGTGTTCTCCTCGCGCGCCACAGCGCATCCGTGCGTCCCGCCGCTAGACAACCAACTCCTTCGAGGCCCTCATTCATATACTTAGGAAACCAAATACCGTGCTCAGGTCAAGCAACTCAAAAAAGAGCTTAAATCCCGCGAGCGAGCGAGTGTCACCAAACTGCAGTTAGAGGAAGAGTCTCTCATCGTTGAACCTGGTATCCCGTACGACGGGGAAAGATCGCACCGTCTGGGCATTTACGATGACGCGGAGGGCAGCCACCACCGTCAGGTATGCAATAAATTATGATTTCCGATGTATGCCCCCGGACCAATCTGTGATTTCCGAGATGTTGCCCGAAGAGAGTGCTCGCGCCGAACATTCCGACGATGCGGACGACCTCGAATCTCTGTCATCGGTCCCCTCGTCTACTCAACCTGCGCAGGAAAGGGGACGGGGACAAGGAAAGCGGTCTCACAGAAATGTCGGATCGAGTTCATCTTCGCCCTCACTACGACGCCCACAATTTGGCTCGGATTGGAATCTGCCACGACTGCGCCCACGGAAACTGGTAGAATCACAATCTCTTCCCCTTCAAATAGACTCCCGGGGAAAACCAAAGGGGCTTCTGCAGTACGGCCCACGAGTTCGCACGAAGACAAAGTAGTGTATTTAGATCCGTAATGACGTTGTACTGATGTAGCGCCTTCAAGAAAGCTTGTATGAATTGTATGCAGAACACATTCCGGCCACGATGCATGATGTCAAAGGACGCGAAGAACGTGGTTATTGAACTAATGTATTGTATTACGTTGTGCGCGGGTGGTCCCTCGCGTGCGCGCTGTCTCACTTGGTACTGCGAGGTGGGAAGAAACGCACGCCGTCTCCGTCCGATATGCTAATCAGCTGGGCCCTGCCACTCTTAGCAAGCATCGCTATCGCACTGCGCAACAGCGGCTCCGGAATCCCCGAAAGCGCTGACGGCACAGGTGGATCTGAGATCTCGTAGAACGTGAGGATCGTGTTCAATTGTCCGGTGTTTGTCACCTTGCAGACGATCGCGAGATAGGGGGAGGAGAGATCGACGACATTGAGTCAGAAGAGGCGACTCGGAGGAGGAGCACAAACACAAACCCATTCGTACAGGACGTCGGCCCATTCTTCGGGTAACCGCCAGTAGAGCAACACTGCCCGTGATTGCTTGGCGGGCTCGTACACGGCAAGATTTGTGTTGATCATAACATCAAGAATGTGAGTGAGATGACTAGGCATCAATCTTCCTAAGTTTTATTTCATTTCATTTTTTCCGCCATCATTTTGATTTGTTTTACGTGGACGACAAATACTCACTGTTGATTCTCGGATTTCTCAACACTTCATCCCATTCTCCACCCGGTACTTCGGCATCCTCGAGCCGCAAAGCGAATAGGCGACGGTGACGGGCGTAAGCAAGGAGTAGGCGCGTCCACTGTTCCGTAAAAACAGCTTGTGTGGCGGTGTTTGGCTGCTGGCTGTATGTTACGAGAAGATTCAGGGTCGGCAGAGATATGAAAGGGATCAGGCAAGACTGACGTGAAGAAGGGCGGTGAAGAATGAATAGATGGGAGGAGGAAGCCTGGATAGGAGAGAGGTAAGAACACAAGTTAGACACGGTATGAGACCGGAATCGCACCACTGGCAGTCTTGTATGTGGACAAGTTCATGTTCGCACTCAAAGCCAGAGTGGTGCTGCAGTGGTGGAGAGAGACGGAACGGACCGGGAGATCCGAGCTGCGGATTGATGCTGTGCCTGGTTCACCAACACCAGCGCCAACAAAGATCGAATTTGATGCACATGAGAAAGTACACCGATGCTTGCTCGATAAATACAGAATGTATGACTGCCTGAATACAAATTTGAACTGCGAATGTTAAATTTGTTTGATTTTGTTAACAGAGTCCCAATCATGACGATAAAGAATAATCTAGTTATACAACGGTGTTTGCGAAAGCCGTGGGTCGGAAGGATTCTAGATGCGGAATCACCATCGCCGGCGTTGATGTAGCCGACTTGGTAAAATGCTCGAGATAAGGCGGGGTGTCGGATGTTCTGCGTCTCTTGGCGGTCCTCGGTGGTGGCTCGGTACCCGCCATAGACGACACGTCCTCTACCGGACAAAGCTGGGTTTCGCAGTGCGTAACGTCGGTACGAGCAGGCGTTTCGGGTCCGTTCAGCTCCCGAGGATGATACTCAGGCCAATCGTGGGAACTATTCCCCTCCTCAGGCTCTTCTACTAATTCGGGTTCGCACTTACTGCTCAAACAGTCAGCTGTTGCTCTCCGGATTCTGAAACCCGCTTCAGTCGGAACTCACCGGTCGACAACATCCGATAATTTCCGTACGAGTGCGTCATACTTCCGGGCGAGTTCGTCTCGCTCGTCTCGTAGGATTCGTGCCTGATCCTGCGCCATACGTGCGAGCGTGGTCAGCCCTACGTGGGCAGCGACATGTGCATTAGCTCGGGCACGCCACGCGTGACAACTTTGTCTCAGAATGGCATTCTCCATGTGCAATCGTGCAGTGATCCTTTCTACCTCGTCTGCTGAAGTGCTAGACGAAGACGAGGAGAAGGAGAAAGTATCGGCATTAGAGGGGGCAGGCGCATTCAAATATAGTCGGCGGAAAGGAGGTAAAACAAATGGCTGCAGATGCGGTGGTATGAGGAGGGGATTTGGGGTGACTGAGTCGGATGGGTCAGGAGAGACAATGACCAAACGAAATGCACGTACCTATCGAAACCGGTTCACGACACGTTGGGCAACAAGTGATAGGCGAGGATGGACCTGCGGTAATTTTGATAGCCTCTGATATGCAGGTGTGGCAGTACACATGTCCTAGGATGGAAATGTTGAGTTTGACAATAAAGAAGCCAACGGGGGATACGTACCGCAAGGGAGGGCCACAGGTGACTTGAGAGTATCGAGGCAGATGGCACAGGTGGACATTGAAAGGATTTGATAAACGAAGTAAGAGGCGAGAGATTTTTATATTGCGGGTCTGGGCGGCAGATGATAGACTAGGACAGAACCGGGGGCGCGGCGGGTGGATACAGAGTTGGAGGAACGAATTGAGGGATATGAAGCTTTACTGTCGTACGAAGATTTGGTTGTTTTGGGGGACATTGAAACCACGGAACAGGGATTTTGCGGAGGCAGCGGTGACAGTCAGTCACGGATCGGGCAAATGCGTCGATCGACCGAGATCTCGCGATTCATCACGCCAAAATCCTCCGTTTGCGTCCGATGCTATTACCCTGACTAATACTCCTCCCACCACATCCCACTGTAAATTTGACCTACTGTATCTTTCTCTCGGAAGACACGATCTCCATCCTTCGTCTTCATCTAGAAACTATCCTTGCCTCTTGCTAGAACCTTCTATGTAGCGGCAAAATGCCCTCTCATACCTCCACGACCACAGTTACTTGTCAATTAGAGATGTTGGCCTGTCACATGGCGTGAAGGTTAACCATGATGGCTCTACGGACCAACAGCTTGGCGCACAAAGTGAAGAATGAGCAAAGATGCAGAGAACATGTTATGCAAGAGTGCCCTTGGGCACCATCATGATCAAGGTTTGTACTATGACCACGCAGAGCGCTCACTACCACCGTTAGGTGTGCTTCGTGGGCGTATTAGCAAGGCCCAGCGTTCTACGAATCGGAACCTCTTACAACTATCCAACCCTGGTTCCATTGTGGATGGAACTGTTGCAGCAATTGTCACCTGATCCTTCAATAAGTGACTCATCGACTCTCTGCTGAGCTACTCTCTAAGTTGGCACCACATGGAACCCTGACTTCCTCGGCCCAAATGTGAACGCCGGAGACGCAATCCATCTCCATCCAAGAATGGACCGATAAGATGGCTTCAGGTCATACAACGACATGTCGCGTGCTTTGCCATGAGGTATGGCGCGGCCTTGGCGACAACGCAGCTCCCTTATCCGCTTCCTGCACACTCACAATAAGGAGTTGAACTCCAAGCCTAACCGAGAGGTGAGCGAGTTCGAGCAGAAAACGCGCGACAGTACGCATATCCTTACGGATCACAGAATCGTCTATATGAACCCTCCTTTCCGATCAAGGCAGAGGTAGAGGCAGGTGCCCACGTCCTGCTGGGCCCGGGTTCGGAACCTCCTCTTTCTACTATCAATCGAAGAAAGCCGGCGCAGAATGTTTCCAGTCAGGCGACCCTGAGTCGGCTGCGAGAACAAGAACAGGAGATCGAGCAAAGTTGTGGAACCGCGCCGGTGGGCAGACGCCGCATTAAGGTTGGAAGACTGTTGGAAGGCTGGCGACTTGTCCATGACAAATTATCACCGCCACACTGATACGGTAATAGATTTCCGGGCCTCATGATATCGTTTAACGTCAGATTTGTATACTACCGGGACAAGTCTCTACGACAAAGACCGGTCTCTGCTAAGCAATGCATTCGTGGGCTAGGCAAATTAACTACGCCACGGTCAGAATCACGTAAGTGTCAATCAATGGCTGAGCAATTTGGGCACTACACAAAGCCAAGTGAGGCGAGGCAGTGGCGAGGCCTCCATCAGGCTCCTAAGCGGAGGGGCACGCGGTCAAGCGGCAGGGTCATCCCCGTATCGTAGCTATTGTTACCTTTTCTGCGTACTGTCTCGTTCATGTTGCGGGAGCTCACGGGACTCGTATACAGGTACCCGAGCCCAGGCTAGACTGTATCAATTTTCCAGTTCGTACGTCCCCACCATTTAAGGGAACATATATACCCCGTTTGAAACGCCCACATGCCTTAAGATACATACATACATCAGCGAAAAATATGGGGCACCATAAGCGCTATCGGAGGAGGTATGAAGAAACCCGTGACCGGACCAAGATGAGCTGATCGGGGTCGGTGATTAGATGAACACCGAGCAGCACATAGGGGACACTCGTGGCGGCAATAGGACGTAGATAACGCCTAGATTCGCGCCTCAACACGCTCTCGACTGCTCCTTTTATTTGGTGGTGGTGGTGGTGGTGGTGGTGGTAAGTCGAACGAGCCAGCTTGATCGCCCGGTATGAAAAGTATCCCCAAAGTCGTTTGTCGGCTCCGAGTCGGCGACTGCGTCCCCAACATTGAAAAATGCCACCGAAATCGCATCATCAAACGCAATGGAGAAAGGTGATAATATGAAGTCCAGGGTCAACCACGCTGTACCACTTCATCTATAGCTTAGCTCGTGGCTAGAACAAGAGGGGTGCCCCTGATACCGAACTTGGATGGGCCCAAGCCTGGCCCTTGGCGGTCTAGTACTGGGTCTAGTCCACTGTTCTGCGCGGACCTGCAAAACGGAAGACAGGGAGTATTGTCGGACGCGGTGATGAATTTGAGTGCCGTACGGTCTTCAAAGATCGCTTCTCGAGACTTGGCCTCGCATAGACATGCCGTACGTCGAGTCGAGTGGGAGATGAGCCCCGCGGCACTCGGGGATACTGACTGTAGTGCCGTCGCAGGAATAAAATGGCGCAGCAGCAGCAGCCTTCTGCTACTGCGCGCTGCGCCTCGGGCGATGTCGGACGCCCCATAGTAGTAGATGAATACCCAAGGACGTGCCGAGAATAGGTCCTTTTATCCCTATCTTCAATCGACTCTGCAAAGATGAAAAGGAGCCATGACAACGTGGAATGGACGTCGATATCGTCAACTGACAACGTGGGCCATAGTACCACTTCTAATCGATCGAGGGGTATCCTAGTGCCTCCGCGCCGCGAGCCATCGCGGCTGACGCATGCTACACACAGTACTTGCTTATCTTTCTGGCCTCGGACATATTCACGTACTCACCGAAATATGGCGGAGATTATGCAGCAGATGCTTCTCTCGTAACTAGGGGACGAGTCCTCGACTGAGACCCCGTAGCATCATCGTCGTCGTCATTTTCGAGCACAGATGAGGCCAATTGGCCGCACTGGGCAGCGAGCTTGTGACACATTGCGTGTAATTAATTACGATTATCCGGACGGACCCAGCGGGACCTGTATCACAAAGGGTACTCGACTCCTCTCATCTGGAGATATCACTATCGATTCTGGCCACCCGAACTTCCGCCCTCGGCGAAAATCTATTACAGGGGAGTCCTTCAAGTCCAGACTCAATTACACGTTTCACAAGGAAATAATGTGTGTGACTGTTAAGCTTAAGTTCGAACGTAGGGTATATATGGCATGGTCCAGGCTGGAGTTCTTCATTGCGATCGTCTCAATCGGAAGTGACGAACTGACAAGTGACACATCCACTGACACAAGGAATTCTTACATTGCGGGGGGCCGAGTGCGAATCCGCTATTGTAACAGCGTGTGTTACCCCGTAGCTGCCGTGAGGCTCGTTGCCTGCGTTACCTTTCATGTTGCCACTTCTGTAACCGTGTCAAGAACCTAAAAGACAGAGCGTGCTGCGTGATAGATAATTTTAGACCCCGAGCCACGAGCCTTGTGAATAATATGATATGAATGCACGTGAGAGCTTACAGGTAACGGCGAGTCATCGAGTCATCCCCCAACGAATCTTGCGTTATCAGTTCCGAAAAGTCGGACGCAGTTGTTAGGCTTGAAAAGAATGTCCTCAAGTGAACTGGGGGCAAGGACCTCGTGTCAACGAAAGGAACGACCCGATTCGCACCGTTTCATCCAAATATGGTTGCACCACACGGGTTCTTGCCAAGTTGTTTTTTCATCAGTCGTCCAACCGACCTCGGTCTCCGCGCCAATACTGTTCATACGTTCCCCGTCTACCGTTCTTGTATGGCTGATTGTGTGGGAGCGCTATCGGTGGCTGTGATGGAAGTGCCGACGGGGCGGAACACAGGTCAGGTGGTCAAGTCAGGTAATCACAGAGTACCGAACGGCGATACGGGAAATCTTTATATAACACATAGATAGAAGCTCGGACCAAGAAAGTAGACCCAGGTGGATAAATCGGGACAAGCCAAATCTAGGCACAATTGGGCCTGTTTGACCCGACGCACGTTTGATTGGATAAGGCCAGCGATGTCCAGTCAGAAAAGGCCAAGAGGGGAATTCGGATTTGCTTGCGGGCAGCTGACACGAGGAGAAGGTATAGGGGCGACATCCCAACTAGGGAGTTTTCCGTGCGTGTTTGGAGTCGACGACAAGAAAGAATTCAATGTAGCGATCGCTCGATACCCGAGGGGGAAGAGCTAGCGGGCCCCACGGAGCATGTCTGGAGTGCATAGGATTGCGGCCGGAACACAGTGATTTGTGGCGAGGAAAAGCAGTGGTGGGATGAGGAATGAAAATATAATAAGTTCCGAAGAATGGTTTTGGAGGAGTCATCATATGATGTGTCTGGGGAAAGGAGCGCTGGTTTTGTATTGGTTTGAACTGCGGGGTTGGCCAGTGTGTGGGGGAAGAGTTTCCCGAGAGACGCTAGCTGGAGGTGTTGGAGTGGCTGTATCGCCGCGGATTGCCGGGTAACGGGGATGTTGAACCGGTCTTATTTGGATGTAAAATAATAATAATAATTTAGAAGGTTCGCTTGTTTTCACTTTGCTCTGCTTTGGCCGCTTGGTCGTCATCCCTCGCCTCGAGCTCGACAGAGACGCTACCTTTCATCGTCCCCATTCAATCCAAAACTCGCATCCTTTCACACCTCTCCTTCCCCTTTATCCCTCTTCTTACCTCTCAGATCAACCGCCAACCACTTTGCCACTCGGTAAAGGCGGCAGGCCCAAACTCCCCACTAAACACCGCACCTCCCTTTTCCCCTCATACGCACATCCCCCACCCGTCCTCCTGACCCCTTTGTCCACACACCCGGTCACCCGATGGCCAATTATCTTCCCGTTCTCCTCGTTTCTGTCACTACCACCGCGATCCCCGATGACTCTTCACTATCAACTCAACCTCGTGGCCAGGTCGATTATCTCTCACATGAATGGCGGGAAGAGGATGTTTGGCGTTCGTGGCGCAACATGACGCGCCAAAAGAATGAAATTGTTAATGGCGTACGTCTCGAAAACGCAAGCTGGAGGACTTGGTGGAAACAGAGGAATAAATTAAAAACCGTTAGTCCGGAGACGCTCAACTGGTATGTCTTGCTTCTCCATTACCCTTCTCTTCACTTTGTCATCGTGTTCTTGCTTTTGATATTGCCACATGTCACTCATACGCATGCTTTTTTTCCCCAGGCTTAAAGACTCAGATGTCACTTGGCTTTACGGTCCTCTACACACAGCTGTCGATTGGGAGCCGTCCCCTCAACCCAGAAATGACCCTCCCGCATTCGACGGACACTCAAATGCGCAGGATCATTGCTCACCTAATTCGGTTTCCGAGCATTCCTCTCAATTACGCTCGAAACCAATTTTGAAACACCGCAGCATCAGTGAACTCCTCACGAGTGCTCTCCCAAATTTCAGTCATACAGATGATGACCTCGAGGATCAAGCCGAGCTTGTTGAGGACCAAGACGATGTAATACATACCCCACCGACACGTCCCCCTCTTTTACATACAAAAAGCGACACAAATGTCACGCGTTGGTCCCGCAAAAGTGCATTTCGTAAAGATTCTCCTCCGCGTATCATAGCTCCCGCTCGTCAACCCCGATCTCCCGAGGTTGCCAACCCTATCATCGCGCCAACCCTCGCAGAGCGATCCGTTTCGAGCGACTCTGCGCGCGAGACATCGAGCAGCTCGCAGGACCTTAACGTGTGCCCTTCCGGTGTAAAGAAGAGGCACATCACCTTCAACACATTTGTGAGCCAGTGTATCGCAATCGATTCACCGCCCAAGCCACGCCGTGGTAGTTTACCCGGAGAGACCCATGGCCTATGCCACGACTCCTATGATGATGGGTCAGTATCACACTTGACTCATTCGGAATACCCTAATTTTTCTTTCATCCCTATTCCATAGCTATGAGGAGGACACTGAGCATGGGTTTAATGACCCTGATGATGTTCTTGACGAGGGTGGACTATTTTCAGAAGGGCATAATGGATCTGACTCGGATGAAGAGGGCGAAATACTCGAAATGCGCGCCTCGTTGGTTCGCTCACGTTCTTCATCCTCCTCGCGCTCCCCAGGTGCCCCAGAGTACACTCATCGTGCCCAACCTCCGTTTTCGTACTCTCACTCCCCTCCTCTCGTCCGCACGGGATCTTCCGATAAGGAACATGTGACTATTGCACCAATTGCGCCGACCCTTCTCAAGACCACTGGCGTCGGTAACCACTTTGTTGACACAGATCTCGGCGGGCGCGAGCGCACCTCTTTCGCCCCTACTGTTAATCTCGTGTATGTTCCATCCTTCGGGAACGGCTATGCACTTCCAAGGAAGAACTCCGGCGGTGTATCTGGCGAGGGAAGTTCAAACGATGACGTTTACAGGCACAAGGGCGGTCGATTCAGCTCTAGCCCGGGCACAAGCACAAGCACCAGTGCGAGCAGTAGTTCACGTAGTCCACCGCCCCCGATCCCTGCTGCCGAGGCCCTTCCAATCCCACGCGTATCGAGTCCCCCGATTGTGGAGAGTCCTATGGGCTGCCACGATGACGCATATGATTACTTTGGCTCGGCCGCTGCCGCGCAAGTCCTCGGCGCAGATCTCCCCATGAACATACGACAAGCGGACCTTGGCGCGGACTTTGATGGTGCGCTTGGTGTCCGTTTAGGGCTGGCTGTCGATACGCCGGAGGTCGTGGTAGTGAATGACGAAACTGGGGCGATCGAAGAGCGATGTGAGGGTCGTCACCGCTCACGGTCGCGTTCATATTCCCGGTCCCGTAGTCGGAGTCAATCACGGACGCCGAGCCCGGCAGAGCCATTGGCGACAGCCTCGGAATCCGACAATACGCGGTTTCGTCCCGCCACGTCTACGCCTCCTTCTCTACCATCGGATGCCACTCGTCTCTCACCCCCCGATTCCTACCCTTCGCGTGGCCGTACGCCACCCGGCGTGACATCCCGATCACGAGCATTGTCAAATGATGGCCATTCCTCTATAGAGGCCGGCCGCGGTCGCTCGGCAACACGCAACTCGTCATTCTCTGACCGCGATCGTTCTTCGTCAAGAACGAGCTTCGCCGGTGGGACGGGCTCTCCACTGGGAAGTGTAAGTCCGACAGGCCCCAGAGCGGGGCCTGTCGGCGCTAGCATCTACTCTGTGTACACGCAGGAGCTCAATGACACCCGACGAGAAAGCGAGAGCGCGGAAAGTAGCAAGGAGCGCGGTCGTGGTCGTACTGGTCATCGGGCGAGTATCAGCGAAACAAGTGCAAGCCCTCTAAGGAAGACGTCCCCTGGCGACTACCGAAGACCAGGCGCCACTGATGCGGGTGTCTCCCCGGCCCCCGGTCCAAGTCCTGCGACACCGTCTTGCTCTCTTCCCGTCGCCTCTCCAGAACCCCCACTCTCGTCCCCGTCATTGTACCCTCGTCCTCACCCGATCGTGCCGAAACCGACGTTAGCGAAACCGAGTATCGCACCACCGGCTGTTGGGGAAGACAAGCACCCTCGCGTAGCTTCGACTTCGCATTCGCCGTCCGTACTGCGCCACATATCTGTCGCCGTTCCCGCCCCACCAGAACCGGCGCCTGCATCTGTACTTGCTGAGAAACCACAGTCGCCCACGCTTGTGCCATCGGCGAGGGATTCTCTAACCCCTCCGAGTAGCCCAAGCGAGCATGGCACATTCGCAGGACGTGCAGCAGAAATCGTGTCGACCGCGCGGGGTTTACTCGGCGCCCTTTGGTCCGGGAGTAATAGTCATAGTCCTGGTGTTCCATGATACGTCGCCCGTAAGTTACGAGACAGTCTTGGTTCCATTTGTGGCTGACTGTCTGCTGAAGGTTTTGCCATGAGACTCAAGCCGTGGTTCTTTCTGTACACATTCTACATAAATGCGCTGTTGTGCCACTTTTCTCTTCTCTTGATCCCCCAGTGCTCCCTTTGTATACCTGCAACTTAATTCACCTCATTTCGACATCTAATCTTGGCGTGCGCGCTGTCGATTGCAACATTGTTTATATCTTTGCACCCTTTAAGTATTTTACCGTTTTCACTTCACTCTTACCCTCACTGTCATCACTTTTTCTGGACTCGCTCCATGATTATAATTAGTATTGCATCACGTCGAAGTGTCTTACTAACGATATTGTACTATTGGACGAAGCCGAATTACCTGACGACCGCTTCAAGTGCAGTCGACCCGCTGTCTTTTACTACCCGTCATTGAAGCGTAAAGTAACCGCGTCGCTCGAAGTGCTATGGGCTTGTACATGTACTGTGTACTGTATGTACTGTTAGTCCAAATGTACATGTATTTCTTGCTCACGCTGGTCATTTGTGGCGGATGTAGTCCGAGTCCGAGTCCCCGTCCCCGATGGCTTCATCGGCTCTCATCGGCCCGACAACAGATCTCACAACTTCATTTACAAAGGCGAATAATATAGTCTGTATGGCAACAAAGCAGACCTTTGCCGTCTGGGCTCCATACCGCACCGACCCCGAAATGTTCGCACGTCGTATCGCCGTCCTCCCGGAGCACGCGGAAGGCATTCCGGCCGCCGCTGCTCGAGTCTTAATGGGCCTCAGTGCGTTTTTTTTTTTGGATTCCTCCCCCACTGGCACTTCACTCACTCTAATCAATTCCCTCAACAACAGAGCCGGCTGGGCCGATGTCGGGTCCTGTATTGGGGGAGCCGGCCGGGATCATACTCGTCGTCGAGGCGCCAAACAATCCATTCCAACCAAATCCCCCCGAGCCAACAACAGAGCTGGGCACGCCGATGTTCCATGACTCCCATCTAATATCGCGGGCGTCGACCGGGAGCATACTCGTCGTCGAGGCGGAGAACCACACCGCCCTGCGTGCCATCCTTGAGAAGGACTCATACTGGGTCAACGATGTCGTACGTTGTCGTCTGTCCCTCACTGTGCGTCGTGGTTTACGGTGTTTTTTTATTTTTTATTTCGCTGGGCAACCTGACCGCTTTGTTGCAACGAACGGCTTTGACAGTGGGATAAAGAAAATCTCCAGATCAACCTGGCCACCATTGACCAGTGAAAGTTCTGATTTTTTTATTTATAAAATTCTTTTCGCAGTGCTGCAGTTATTGTTAGCCCCCTTTCAGGTCTTGTCGGGAGGTGCCCGAGCTGGGGAGACAGAAGATATCAATGAAAGCATGCATCTATGAGTCCCATCGTGACCCTTTATCCATCGGAGGAAACTATGCGCATAGTCCGCATATGGAGAGGGAGACGCACGATGCCGCAGTATAGTGACACACACACGAACCTTGAAGTTACCTGCTGTTTTGCCTGTGTCCAACCTTGAAGTCGCTAGGCTTCTTCACAGATTCCACGCGTGGCGTATCCCCTCTGTTCTCAGTTCTCATGGTCACAGGTAACCGTGCCCTGGATCGCTGCC
>QFDV01003688.1:30200-49124 GCA_003315845.1 Lactarius trivialis
CAGGCCAGGAAGAGATTACCTCCCTTGTCGCGTTTGGCCCACCATTCGATCATCCCAAGGCAGATGCAGCTCGTCATCTTCCGTCTTCACGAGGCGATTTTGTCTGCGACATCCCCCGTCTTTGAAAGTATGTTCTCATCGCCACACATTGGCACTCACTGACGTCTCTCAGTACTCGCCTCCGGTGTGATCAATCTGGCCGAGATCAGTGCGGTTTTGGCGCATCTGCTGACAGTGAGCTATCCTCTCGAACTACATTCCTGAGCGATTTCGTTGCTGGTCGCCGACAAGTATGATACCTGTCCTTCTGTATTTCTTACACGCATGAACTCAAGTGTGACGTGGCTCGGGCGGCCTCGCTTCGACACCCGCTGACCCCAGAAGTCGTCATGGTTATGTCCGACCCCGAGAATGCCGGTATTGCCCCGTTTCAGTGTCTTTTGAAATATTGCCGAGCTTGTACTACGGTCGCTGCCCTTTCCACAGTCATAGGTGAGAATCTCTCTCGGGCTACAAAGGAACAGAACTGGTGGGAATGGAGCCAACGTTTATTGTTGCGCTTGCACGCGACACATTGCGGTGGTGCCCAAGTAACGAAGTAGTAATTGGCTGCGACACGATCAGTCAGTCCCTCAAGGAAGGATGCCCGATTGTCTGCGTTCTGCTTCTGGGCCGTTCAAGTTCAGTACCCTAAGAAGTTGAGAAATGTGTCGCCAATGTGAGCGAGATCCGTTGCATTTCATTTTCGATACTCATTACATCCAAAGGTTTCTTGGAATTTCCGCTTTAATGTTGTGTAGTTCATTTACAAACTAGGTGTCGCCTCCGTTGACTATAACCTTGCTTGGGCGGAACTGTTCTAAGTTGGTGTACAGTGCACGGCCAATAAATAACGGGGGTCTTGGCCTTTTTTTCATCCACGTCCGGCTACTCCGACGCCGGTTTTTAAATACAAATTCATGTGGTTCATTCTTGTTACACCACCCCTTCGCCCCGCGCCATCACCCGTGCCATTTGAAAGGGGTCGAACAAGAGGGGGACAGCAAGAGGGACAGTTTAAAAAGTCGAAAAGAGCAAGCAAGCACACACGATTATGTCAGACCGTGCGTCCATTGTAGCACGAACACCACCGATCGGCATATGGAAGTGTAACAGTGGGAGACATTTGCGAAAGCAGCGAAGGCGTTGCAAGGAAAATGACGTCGAAACCCGACCAACCCAAAAGAGTCACGTATACGTTGGCGAATTTATAAACCGGGGGGACAGCGTACAGTCCGAGATCCCACAGTCGCTCAAGGAAAGAAGTATGCGGAGATATCAACACGAAACGCGACGAGACAGAGGAAACGCGCACAGATCGACGTGACGCAGACCGCCCGAAGTTTTGCGAAAGCAACAGACACAAGTGCGAGACCTCAAACTGGTTTGAAGACAAACGGCAACAAACGCTGACATGGACGGGTACACGCAATGGTGCGAGACGTGGTTCAAGAACATATGCAAACATCCAAGGACATACGGGAACAACAAGATCGAGGTGACGCAGACCGCCCGAAGTATCGCGAAAGCAACAGACACAAGTGCGAGACCCCAAACTGGCTCGAACACAAACGGGAACAAACGCTGACATGAACGGGCAATGGGGTCTCGGGCTGTAGTGATGTTATTACAATGCCCCTCGGTCCGAAGCCGCGGAGTCCACTTTCGAGCAAGTTCGACGGCACATGATACTCTTCCTCTCACCCCTAATTAACTTACACGCATACTCCTATATTACTCGAATCACGGCCAGTTCTTCTTGCAACCTGCTTTCTCAAAATGGTTCCCTTAACGCGCAGCTCAATGGGTTTAAAAGAAACGTCTACTCCCTTCGGCTCACCGTTCGACGACGACGACGCCGATACCATTCTTCGAAGTTCTGACCGGGTCGACTTCTATGTCTACAGGGTAATATTGTCCAAATCATCACCTTTCTTCAAGTCGATGTTTTCGCTACCTCAACCGGACGCTAGTGTCTCGGAGAAGCGACCTGTCGTTGAATTCACGGAGAATAGCGGGACCATTGCACTGATATTGGAACTTACCAGCAATTACCTGGTTGTGATCAAACCCCCATCATTGGTCGTCATGATGAATGCATTTGCAGCGGCCAAAAAGTACGAGATGGCAACCACATCTCAACGTCTCAGCAAAATGTTTGCAGAGTCAAAAGTTGTGCAAAAAAGCCCGATAAAGGCCTTCTGCGTGGCGTACTCAAACGAATTAGGAGAGGCAGCTCGTATTGCCGCGAAGGCATCGCTCAAGCATCGAATGAGCTTGGACGACATCGGAGACGAGTTGCAGTACACAAATGGCCCTGCTTTCTATCAATTATACAAGTTTCACCGTGCTTGTTCTGCTACTGCCGCTAAAGCTGTCTCCGACAAAAACCTTCCCTGGATCACACAGTCAGACATTACCTGGTGGGACTTCGCAAGCGACTACTACTCTGAATGCGAATGTCCCAAGGAGTATTACAGACTGGGTCCGGGTCCCTCACGAACCTCCTGGCATTCCACCATCCCGTGGAAGAAATACATAGAGCGCGCACACAAAGTCTTACTGAGGAATCCTTGCAGAGAAGCAGTGGCACACCACTCCATCGTTAGACCCACCTATGACGAGGAAATGTGTCTCACTTGTCAGAAAAGCCTTTTTGGCTTGCCAGAGTTTGTTCGCCTCTTGGGAGAGGAGGTTGAAAGACGTGTTTCGAAGGTAAGGCATTTTCTTGAATACCTCCTTGACATCTCACTCAGTGGCTTCAACCAAAGGTCAACCTAGAGTTGCCATTTTGACTTTTTCTGAGTCCGGTTTTATCCACCTATGTACAATTACCTGAATCGAGCAAGTTGCAAATGTCAAGATGTTTGGGTGCTCCAATCTCGGCACCACTTCTCCAGTCATCTGAAGACCCATGTACTGTAAGTGACTGCATCGGACACCACGTTGCTCACTTCTTGTAACGGGGCGAGAGTATAATGAATTCTGCCCCATTTCTGCACTAACACAACTGGTTCTGTGATCGAGAGCAGTGCAGTTTTGGTGAATCTGCTGACAGTGATTTATCCTGTTCCCTGAGTGATTTTCGTTACTACCATCATGGCAAAAAAGTATGAGATGGACGTTAGTCTGGTCACGAACCCGGCCTTCCCTCTTTCGCCGCGCCAACCGAACCGGCGGCCTCGGACCACTGCCACGACCACTGCCACTGTTGTCACCTGACTAGGCCTGACTCAACCCAGAGATACGCAAAGAACGAAAGAGCGTACGCGACTCGGAACTTTCCCAGTCACGACTTAAAAAGCGCTGAAATCGTTTCACCGCCAATATATACAGATCATCATTATACCTATTGCGTTCACGCTGGCCGGCTTCGTTGGCATCGCCGTGACGAGTGCGGGTATCACCCTTTACGGGCAACCTCTATCGACTTCAGCCAGGTAGGTCCTTGCAACCCCCTTTCTCAAATGGCCCCCACCGCCTGCCCCTTCAACCCACAGTTCAACTGGTCGGCACTTCGCAGAATGACATTTCTGCGAAGTTCTGATCAGGTCAACTTCTACAGGGTAATAATCCACGGATCGGAGGATGGTGTCTGCATCTGCGTCGTCAAATGGAGGTCCATAATCGCGAGCCTTGCTTCGGCCTATGTATTAATGACTCTGTCCTCCGGCTTATTGGTGAGAGGAAGCTTCCTATTAGCGCTATGCTAAAACAAGTCTGCCTCGTAGCCATGAACACACTTAGCCATGAAAACACTTTCTGGCTGCCGCAAAAGCATCGTGATCCATCATGTCGTCCAGCGATATGGGTTCAATCAACAATCAGTTTGATAGGTGCCAATAGAACTGCAATGATCCTTCTCTGTTAGATTGATGACAGGTCGCTTCTCCGAGACGCTAGCGCCTGTTTGAGGTAGCGAAAACTTGAACATTGACTTGAAGAAAGCAGACAATATTTCGACTCCCGTGTTAACAGGTCAAGGCGTCCCCCGTGTTCAGAGTTATGTTCACTTTCCCCCACCCCAGTTCCTCGCCATGAATGCGAGAACGACGACGACGTCCGGCTCCCCAGAGCAGTATTACGTTGTCGATGCGCTTGTACGCCATCTACCACGTCTCACCGTCCCACGCCCCGCCACCCTACGCCGTGCAGGGCAGTGGCGAGGGCGGCGGCCAAATATGAGGTTAGCGGCCTCCGCGACGCGCTTCACCGTGCGCATGCAGACGCACCCGCTCATGGTGCGGCAGCCACTACGCATGTTCGGTATATCTTCACTCGCAGACACTATTACGGACT
Source organism: Lactarius trivialis (assembly GCA_003315845.1). NCBI lineage: Eukaryota > Fungi > Basidiomycota > Agaricomycetes > Russulales > Russulaceae > Lactarius > Lactarius trivialis. Next base: position 34,539 of record QFDV01003688.1, read on the forward strand.
GCAGCAGCGCACACGCTCCGCTCGCGCCGCTGACGCTCGACGCTCGGGTGTCAGGTCGATCTCGTCCCGTTCATCGCTGTGCGGCACCTCGTCGAGTACCGCCACGTGCGGTGGAGCTGTGTGTAACTTTGCGCTAAGGCGGACTAAGACGGCTTTGCGGAGGCGTTCCTTCCCAGGGCACATCTGCCCCGGGAAGAGGCGCCAGCACCGCCACGCGAATAGCGTGTGTGGGGGCTCTCGATGCCAGTGTGGGAATGTGAAGGCGCCGTGGTATAGGCTGGAGACGCTCGAGTGGTGGCGGAGGTAAATGGAGGTGCTCAGCGAGAGGCTGAGCGAGCGGCCGGAGTCTGATAAAGGCTGCCGTGGGACGAGTGGGAGTCGTTGGCTCAAATTGTGCGCTTGCTGTCGGCTCCGCAGCGTCAGGGCTGGTTCTAGCGCACACGTATCTAGAGGAGATACTCAAGGAGGAAATCGACGAGGAGGTGAGAATGGCAATGTGAGCACGCTTCACTGGCCTTGAGAGATCACCGTGCTCAGAGTGATGACGTGCTTCCGCTTGACAGGTCCAGTTCGAGCACTATATCAGCCATACGGAGTCTGGAAGTCCCATGTTTACGAGGTGATGACGGCTCAGACGTGTTCAAAGACGCAATTGTGGCTGCGGTACATGTCTCCAAAATGCAGGAGGTGAATAACGAGCAATCTTACAGGCAATCTTACAGTGCTAGCCCTGCCTTGACGTTCACCAGTTTGTTCTTATCGAAAGGGACGCAACCGACCTCTCCGGGTATTTCTCTAGTTTGTGCCGGGTCGCTTTGACGTGATCTCTGTCTGGCGGTTCTCCCAGTCACGGCTGTCGACGCATGGCGTCCGGCACACGTGCACAGTCCGGACAACGTCACCGTGTCACCGTGACCTGCGCCTGCTTGTGCGCCTTGCTCGCGTGCGCCTCCTCCAATGCGACGGTCCGTGTGCCGACCCACCGTCGACCAGAGTGTTTGTACAGACCGTTTACAAAAACTGTGGTAGAGTATTACTACAATGCTCCTCCGAGGACTCCGAGTTGGACACGGCGACCAGGGCAATGGTGGAGGTCGATACACATACGCTTCCGTTCTGAGTCGCCCCTAATTATATGCATACTCCTATTGCTGCGTCAGACACACTGTTATTTTCTTGCGAACCTCCCTCCTTTCTCATATGGCCCCCTCCGCGCTCATCTCAGAGGGTTTAACGTCATCTGCTCCCTTTGGTCCACCGTTCGACGATGCTGACGCAGATATTATTCTTCGGAGTTCCGACCGGGTCGACTTCCATGCCTATAGGATCATATTGTCCAAATCATCCGCTTTCTTCAAGACAATGTTTTCGCTACCGCAACCAGACGCTAGCGTCTTGATTCCTGTCATTGATATGACGGAGAATAGCAGGACCATTGCAATTCTACTATCGTTTATCTACCCGCCGGTGGTATCTGCGGTCACCGAACCCATATCATTGGATGATATGATGGATGCTTTTGTGGCAGCCAGAAAGTACGATATGCATGCCGTATCTCGATTTATCAATCAAAAGTTTGTGGAGTCAAAAGTTGTGCAAGACAGTCCTGTAGAGGCCTTCTGTGCTGCATACTCCCGCGAATTAGGAGATGCGGCTCGTGTAGCTGCGATGGCATCACTCAAGCACCGAATGACGTGCCTGGACGACATTGGAGACAAGTTGCAGTTCACAAATGGACCCGGTCTCCATCGTTTATGGATGTTTCACTGTGCTTGTTCCGCGACCGCCGCGGAGGCCGTCTCCAACACGCACCTTACCTGGATCTCATGCTCACACATGACCTGGTGGAACTTCGCAAAAAATAGCAAACAATGCACACTGGTGCCAGCATGTACTAAGTATCGCTACACAGTAGGTCCCTCACGAGATCTTTGGTATGCCACCGAGCCATGGCACAATTACATCACACGTGCTCGCGATATCTTGTTGGAGCAACCTTGTAGGGAGGCAGTGGCCCACTACCCTGATCTGAAACCCTCCTTCGAGCCTACTACCTACAAGAAGAAAATATGTCAAAACCGTCAGAGCATCTTCTATGGCTTTCCAGACTTTCTCCGCCTCCTGGGAGAAGAGATTGAAAATTTTCTCAAGGCCCACTACCCTGATCCGAAACCCTCCCTTGAGAAAACAACATGCCAAAATTGCCAGAACAGCTTGTGTGGTTTGCCAGAGTTTATTCGCCTCCTGGGAGAAGAGGTCGAAAAACGTGTCTCGATGGTAAGGCATTTTCTTTCTTACTTCCTTGATACATCTCACTGATGCCCTACCGAAGGTTGATCTAAAGTTGCCATTTTGATCTTCTGTGGTTTATCCACCTATGTGCCTCTAGAGTTGTAAGTAGGAGGACGATGTCATCATGAGTTCTTGTGTATCGTAGTTCAGACCGTAGGGGCGCTCTAGTCCTGAAGACCAATGAATACAAGCAGAGAAGCAAAGTGTTCTCCTTTGGTGCTGTGGCCTCACTTTGAAAACACTAAGATACCTTTGAATAGTGTTGAGGACAGCTGCCGCTTACTGTTCAAGTTCTACTAGAAGTGAGTACTGTGAGCTCCGGACCTGGGATGTTGTGTTTACGACCACGAGGCAGACCGTGACTTCTTTCAGCATAGCGCCGATAGGAAGCTTTCTCTCACCAGTAAGCGCTAGTAAGCCGGAAGACCATTGCTACATGGGCCGAGCTCATGATTATGGAACTCCATTTGACGACGCAGATACAGACACATGTTCGGCTTTTGAAAACTATCGAAGTGGGATCAGGCGTGCCGGGGCCAGTGTTTGTCTGAACAACCCGGCAAGTGCCGCTGCTTCTGACTGACAAAGTCTTTTCCGTGCTAAACCCGGTGGACAAGTCATTCAACATCCAGGACCTCCTCCCGGCCATGAGCCAATATTTCGCCAGCAAATTCTCGCCACAACGAGTACTCGATGAACTCCGCGCGCCGCCCGGTTCAAGGGTTGTTCTGCGACAACCGCATCCCCAAGCGTTTAACTGGTCTCGGACTCCGTGCAAGAACAGGCCAGCGACCCCGCTACCCCAGAGTACCTGCGTAGCACGAGATCAGCAGTGTCCCCACAGCGGAGGAATCCTCACCTCCCGACGGGCCAACCTATTCCGAACCATGGCCGCGGACTCGGTCTTGAGGCGAACGCTGACATCTGGCTAAACGCTGACGGGCAATACTTTAGCGACGGCATGGCATCGACCTTCCAGCGCGACGCACGGCCCCACGCACCAAGTTGCGGCTTCGAGGTCATTCCGGACCCTGCGACCTCGACCGTGAGTTGCATCATGGCTACAAGTAACGCACTCCCGTTCACACTGCGGTGACAATCTTGTAGAGGGCGGTTGCATCCCCCAACTTGAACGCTGGCTGCAATATGGGCTGTGGTAGCAATAGCACGTAAGCTGTCCCTTTTTCTCTTGCGCAGAATGGGAAACTGAGGTGAATGGTATGTGCCAGTAGTGTTGTGATCCGGTATGTGCACGCAACGCATTACGGTGGAGTCCAGGCAGCAAAAGTATAACTGGTCGTGATATGATTACTCCGTCCCTCAAGCAAGGATGTTTCGACTGTGCTTTTGGGCTGTTCGGGTTTAGTACCCCCCTGGGAATGAAGTCAAGAAATGTGGTCAATGTGAGTGAGTTACGTTGCAGTTCATTTTCGATACTGATAACACTACTCTACATGTGAATTGTTCAAAGTTCCGTTGGACTTAATCGTTTTGAAAACAGTCTCTGGCAAGTTGATGATGTAAATTTTCTGGCTCAAATGTTTGTGTAGCTCATTTACAAAAGCTGTGGTATGTCCTCCGAGCCCGGGGAGTCCATTTCAGAGGAAAATTGCCGGTAATGTTCTTGAGCAAGGAAGTATCGTGTCACTTCCGTTTACAAGGAAGCTCGTCGTCGGTCTCCTAGTAATCCTCCAGTTGTCTGCAGACTCATGTGTAGGCAGAGAGCTGTCCTGTGTAGTCGTAGTCGTCAAGATTCACATTTCAAACGCCAAAAGGGCATTTTTACAGCGTTCAGGATGGCTGTTTGAGTTACATCTTTACTGTAGACCCATGTACTCGAGTCCTGAGTTTGCGGCCACGAGGCAGACTCATTTCGGCCCCGATATAGCGCCGATAGGCAGCTTTCCCTCACGAGTAAGCCACAGGACAGAGTCATTACTACATGGGCGGAAGTAAGGCTCGCGATTATGGATCTCCATTTGACGACGCAGATGCAGACACCATCCTCCGATCCGCGGATGACCTCGACTTCCGCGTTTACAGGGTCATCTTGTCGAAAGCATCCCCCGTGTTCAGAGACATGTTCACTTTTCCCCACCCCGGTCCTTGCGGCAAACACGATGACGACGACGACCACAAAGACGGTCTCCCCCTAGTCCGGCTTCCGGAGAGCAGCATGACATTGTCGATGCTCTTGTACGCCATCTACCCCGTCTCACCCTCACACGCTCCACCGCCCTACGCCGCACAGGGCCGTGGCGAAGACGACGGCGCACTGGACACATTGATGGAAGCGTGGCTTTCGGCGGACAAATATGAGGTCAGCGGCCTCCGCGACGCGCTCACTGCGCGCCTGCAAACACACCCGCTCATGGCGCGGCAGCCACTTCGCATGTTCGGCGTCGCATACTATCTGCGCTCGCAGACGCTGCTGCAGACCGCAGCGGCGCGCACGCTCCCACTCGCGCCGCTGACCCTCGACGCGCTCGGGCGGCAGGTCGACCTCGTCCCGTTCATCGCCGTGCGGCACCTCGCCGAGTACCACCGTGCGTGTGGCGAGGCCGCGCGGGACTTTGCGCTGCTCAAGGCGGACGAAGACGGCTTTGCGGAGGCGTTTCTCCCGGCACTGCTTGTGCAGGGCACATCTGTCCCGGGAAGAGGCAGCGGCACCGCCGCGCGAGCAACGCGCGTGTGTAAGGACTCGCGGTGTCAGTTTGGGAATGTGAGGGTGCCGTGGCCTAGACTGGAGACGCTCGAGTGGTGGCGGAGGTATATGGAGGCGCTCAGCGAGAGGCTCAGTGAGCGGCCGGCGATGTCTGCTACCGATGCCATGGGCGCGTGCGCGGACGAGTGGGAGTCGTTGGCGTCAAAATTGTGCGCCCGCTGTCGGGGCTCCGCCGCGTCAGCGCTGGTTCTAGCGCACACGTATCTGGAGGAGATGCTCAAGGTGGAAATCGAGGAAGAGGTGAGGATAGCGACGCGAGCGCAGTTTCCTTGCCTTTGATGAATCATCATGCTCAGACTCTTCCGCTTGACAGGTCCAATTTGAGCACTATATCAGCCATATGGAGTCTTCCATGTTTCCGAGGTGATGACAGCCCAGACATGTTCAAAGGTACTACCGCGAGGCATGAAAACTGACCAGGTAGTTCAATGCCGTATTCACTGAATTGATGGTATGTGATACTACAGAGGAATAAACACCAATGACTCGGATTGTATGAGGACACCACTGTGCTCCGAGCGTCTCCAACCAAAATAAATGCAGGGGCGATTGACGAGTTGCAGTACGGCGAGCAATCCCAGTGTCAAGGCAAGGAGGACCTTGCGTTGATGCCCACCAGCCTGAGCTTGCTCCTATCTTGTAAATCTCACCACTTCCTTGACGTGTGGCGCACCGTAGACCAGATTTTCGACAATGTTTGTGTAGTTCATTTTACAAAGCTGAAAGTGATATTCTGGGAGTATTATTACAGTCCTCTTCCGAAGCCGCGGAGACCACTCTCAGTCTGAGGGGGAATTGGCTCAAGGAAGTCTCATCCATCATCGTCATCGAGGCCGCTTCCGTTCACCCCTATTTGCATGCGCTCGTCGGCGTCGGTCAAGTTTGGTTTTTCTTGAAACCTCAAAAGCCCACCACGTGTAGCTCAAAGGGTTCAAAAGAAATGACATCTAATTCCTTCGGCCCACCATTCCATGACGCCGACGCAGATACTATTCTTCGAAGCTCTGACCAGGTCGACTTCTATGTCTACAGGGTGATATTGTCGAAATCATCCCCTATCTTCAAATCAATGTTTTCACTACCTCAACCAGACGCTACTAGTACCGTCTTGGCGAAACAACCAGTCATCAATTTGACGGAGGATAGCAGAACCATTGCAATTCTTTTGACATCTATCTACCCTGTTGTGACCAAACCCATATCATTACACGACATGATGAATGCTTTTGCAGCAGCCAAAAAGTATGATATGGATATGGCGGCTGTATCTCAACGTCTCAATCAAGAGTCAAAAGTTGTGCAAGACAGCCCCATAGAGGCTTTCTGTGCTGCCTACTCCCACAAATTAGGAGAGGTAGCTCGTGTAGCTGCGATGGCATCACTCAAGGACCGAATGAGGTGCCTGGATGACATTGGAGACAAGTTGCAGTTCACAAACGGACCTGGTCTCCATTGTTTATGGAAGTTTCAAAATGCTTGCTCCAAAAGTGCCGCTGGAGCCGTCTCTGGGAAGTACCTTACCTGGATCTCAAGCTCACAAAAGACCTGGTGGGACTCCGCAAAGACTCTTGGACAGGGATGCACACAGGGATGTGCCAAGTATCGCTACCGTATAGGCCCCGTAGGAGAAGTCTGGTATGCTACCGACCCATGGCACAGCTACATCACGCGCGCTTGCAAAGTCTTGTCGGAGCATCCTTGTAGGGAGGCGGTGGCCCACTCCTCCGTTCTGAAGCCCTCCTTTGAGGACAAAGTGTGCGATAGTTGTCGGAGAGGCTTATATGGCTTTCCAGAGTTTATTCGCCTCCTGGGAGAAGAGGTCGAGAAACGTGTCTCAATGGTAAGGCATTTTCTCGCGTATTTCCTTGACACGGCTCACTCAATTGCTCTCACTGAAGGTCAAGCTAGACCTGCCGTTTTGACCCTCTCAGGTTTATCCAAAACGTACAAACACCTGACTCAAGCTGCTGAGGTTGCATGCAAATGTCAATTACGGGTTCCTGTATTATACTAGTATGGGCACTTCAATTCTCCAGTTGTCTGAAGACCCATGCATGGATGCAAGCAGTCTTTTTTTGCCGTCGCGCCGGCAGGGACAACCCTGAGGTATGTGACTGAGGTATATTAGCACATTCTGGAGCCATCTTTCCACTCTGAAACGAGTCTGGATCGCTGAATCCGGAAGACGTGCGTAAGTCTTAAGACCTATTTGAACGAAACCAACTTGGACGACTGCAGTACGAGACCGATCGCCTGCACGATGATGAGACCGATCGTGTGTCCGTCCAACCGGCCCAAATCCTCGACAGTCAAGAAAGGGCAAGAGTAACTGAAACTCGTTACAGATGAAGGTGAAGCGGTTGGAACTCAACCCGACTCGGAGTCCGTCACTTGGCCTGAAGGAGATACCACTCGGCTTTAACGTTTTAATTTCGACAAACGAGATTGCGTCACTCGGATCAGACTCATGCTCTCGACCGCATTACGACAGGTGAGCGCGTCGCGTTATGACTTTCGGGGGGGATTTTGCGACTCGGATGAATCAGAGGGCCTCAGTACCGGTACTCCGTATTCACTAAATTGATCATGTAATACAGAAGAATAAATGAATTCTTTACACCAACAATGGTATGAGGACGTGCTCTGCTCTGAGTGTCCGACCAAAATAAATGCAGGGGCGATTGACGAGTTACAATACGAGCAGTCCTATAGCCTTGCCTTGACGCGCACCATCCTGCTCCCATCTTGCAGAATTCTCGCCGCTTCGTTGACCATGTTATCCACGATAGTCTGTGCAGGCAAAATATCGTTGATAACCGCGGCGACGTTGCCCAAAAGGAACGTGACCGCCTGAACGGACTTCTCCGGATGCTTCTCCATTTCGTGTTGATTCGGGATGATACCCTTTGACGTGAGCTCCTTGATCTCCGTCTGGCGGTTCTTCTCCCAGTCGTCGACGTACGGCGTCCGGCGCACGCGCAGCGGTCGGCCGGTGTAGATGAGCGTGCGGGTAACGTCACCGTGACCCGCACTGATAAGAGCCTGCTTGTGCGCCTTGCTCGCGCCCGCCTCCTCCGATGCGACGAACCGCGTGCCGACCCAGACGGCCTGTGCACCGTAGACCAGATTCGCGGCGAGCCCACGCCCGTCGTACACGGCGCCAGCGCCGATGACCCAAATCGGCTGGCCGGTAAGCGGCGATTTGCGGCCCTTGACGGCATCGACCACAGAAGGGATGAGGATGGATGCGGATATGTCCCCAGTGTGTCCACCGCCCTCGCCTGCCTGGGCGCAGATGATATCGACGCCGGCGTCGAGTGCCTTGCCGACGTGCTTAGGGTGGCCAACCATCTGCTCGTTCGTCAGTTAACGTTCAAAAAGAGAGAGAGAGAGAGAGACTGACATTCATGACGATGATGCCGGCTTTGTGGAGTCTGTCAACGACTTCCCTCGATGGTACACCAACGGCGGAAACGAATAGGCGCGTCTTCTCCTCGATGATCACGTCAATGAGCTCAGGGAGCTGACCATGTGTGTAATCATGCTGACGTTAAGGGTGCTTAGCGGGGATGGACGGGACCGAGGCCAAGTAACGTACATTAGTTTTGCGCGCGCTACCACCAACCTGAGGCAGAAGGAGGTCAACCCCGAATGGCGCATTTGGGTCCTTCAGGTCCTTTTTTAGGGCCTTAATCTGTAAAAGTTAAATCCACGTTAGCGCCCGACGCTGGGTTGTAGTTCTAGCTATACCCACCTGTTGTCGCAGAATCTTGGGCGTGTACCCGACACCTCCAATCACACCAAGGCCACCCGCGTTTGTGACAGCAGCGGCAAGCTCTGGACCCGCTGCGACGTTCATCCCTGCAAGAAATGTGAGCTGTCATGTTGCACCACAGTCCGGTGTTGAGCGCACCTGCGAGAAGTATGGGGTGTTTGATACCGAATAACTTGGTGATAGGTGTAGTGATGACGGACATTCTGAGATAAGGTATTGCAATAGTTCGAGGAAAAGAAAGAGTTAATGTACTGCCGTGGTATAGACCAGGTGGTCCGGATTAAATTCGATTATGATCCGGCTTTACCGGTGACTGCAATATCACATGGCGTCCACGTCGGGTGTTGCAGCAAGAAAAGAAGATGATAAAATAATGAATGTGCCAGTGTAATGAGTGACCCTAATAGTATATGCAAAATGAAGCACTCGTAAATACGGGACATGTCGCACTCTCTAAACCCTCATCGAGCCTAGCAAGAACTGAGATCTGTGGTGGCCACTCTAAGTCCATATAGGTGTCAAGGGATCTACGTGGGTGAACTTTCTGGTTGACTTGCAGATTGCATGAGTCTTCGCAGACGAGCCAGCTCACCCGCTAGATGGCTGCGTAAAAATGGGCATGGCTCAGCCAAGGCACCTGCTACAAAAAGACAGGAGAACGCACTCCGCGGTTTTCTCGGCTCTCGCGCTTGCCTCCGACGAACCCCGCACTTGCTCCTTCAACGATTGGATCTGCTCACGGAATTCCTCTTCCACGTCGTGCCGTATCCGCGTGTCCTCCTCGCGAAGTTGCTGAACGCTCGCCACGTCGGCCTTACGCAACTTGCTCTCCTCGAGTAGCTTGGCGTATTTTTTTCCGGCCATCTCTGCCTCGTTCCGCCAGCGCTCCTCTCGCTTGTTCATGTCTTCACGAAGACCATCGACGTCTGCGCGCCAGGCGGTCTTCATTCCCTTGAGAGAGTCGCGCAGGGTGATATATTCGCGTTCACTCTTGGAAGAGAGAGCGGTGGATTCTGCCAAAGAAGTCTCCATCTCACGGAGGGATTTCTTCGAGCTGACCGTCTCTGCCTTCAATTGAGCTTTGAGAGCAACTGCCTCTGTTTCTGCTTTCCGTGCACGCTCGAGAACCTGAATTCATAAACCAGTCAATAAATAAAAGGGAGGAGTCTGATTAGTCTCAATGAGGGTAGAAAACACACCTCTTGCAGCAGTCGCTCCTTCCTGGCGACGACATTATTCAACCCCTCGTTTTCGAGCCGCAGTCGTTCCCGAACCTCCTTCAAGTCTTCTGTCTGTCGAGTGAGCTGAGCGACACTTCGCTGAGACAGACGCAGTTGCGCCTTGGTATTCTCAAGGGCGTTGCGGGCGTTAATCACGCCAGTTTGCAAATCCGCGAGCACCTTGGTTGTACCGCCAGGTGTCATTGACATTCTGCGGCTACCGTCGAGGCTTGGAGATGGTGGTTGGAGGGTCCCGGAGTTGGGTGGTATATCCATGGCACTAGACGCCCCAATTGAACGCGGAGAAGGAAGGGCACCGTCGTCTGCAAGAGCGCGCGCATTGCCTGGAGACGACATGGTTAGTAGTTGATGATAGAAAACAATACAACAACGCGGGCGAAGTGAAATATACAGACCTACGGAGGAAACGGGTATGCCTAGGATGCGGAGATCAAGGGATGAGTAAGTGACGTGCACGGGAAGTGGAAGCGGCAATTGGCACGCACGGCTGAGTGTTCGGGTAGGACTGGGCTGGCGCTTGTACGTTTGATTGGACGGGCCAGCTCCAAAGTCCATTGGAATGCCTTCGCGGATGCCGTCTTGGCTGAGCGAACCAGGATCGCGTCGGGGTAAGGGAAGGTTGGAATCGGGACCGGCGAGACTTTGGAGAATGTCGAAGCTGGAACGTCGCCTGATCTTACCGTTCGGGGTTGGGGGTAAGTCGGACGGAGAGAGTTCGGGAGGAGGTGAGGAGGGAGGGGAGTTGGTAGTAGCGGTGAGAGGGAGACGAGGGTTGCGTTGGAGGATACCCTCGAGATTCTGCAATTGGGCCTGTTGATGACGAATAGTGTGTTTCAACGTGGACATATGGTGTCGGACGGAGACTGTTAGTTTGGGTCAGCGAGGATCGTTGGGATGGTATCAAAAGTGATGGTGACCGGGATCATCGAGGGATAGAGAAGGGCTTCTTGCGCGGCTGGAACGGTTTGACGCCGACGAAGATGGCCTCGACGGGGAGTGCAAAGTGATGCCAAGAGCGGTGAGCGTACTCGAGTGGTGGTGATGACTCGTCGAGTGATGCATGCAACGCGACAATTCGCCGTCGCCTTTGTCGACTCGTCTCTCATCAACGAGGCAAGGCGCTAGTGTCTTTGTGGTCAATGCACCAATGCCACCGCTTCCCAACTCATTTATAGGTTGGTCTCTCCCCTTATTGTCCTCAAATCCCTTTCCTCCGCACTGCTAACATGGCCTCCGTCGTCCAAGAATGCCCAATTTGTCTCGATAGGTTCCGTGACCCCGTGGTCACTCCTTGCGGTAAGCCGCGGGGACCCCCATCGTCAAGCGCGTCGCGTGAAAATCATGAACTTTATACATAGGCCACCTCAGCTGCGGGGCTTGCATGGGAACACATGTTCGTGCTTCACGAGACTCTTACGAGGCTACGTGCCCCACCTGTCGTGCTCCGTTTCCCATTGGTAAGTTGGGCTAGCACATACATTCATGTTCCTCTTCTGAATAACCGATGGTACCAGTAACTCCCGACATGTCCATGATACCAAAGAAGTATCACGTCTTCATTTCTCCCTCACTGCGTCGCGTCTATATGGGGGAGGACACCCTCATCGACAGTCTCAACACGGAGATTACCATTCTCCAAGCTCGTGTTGGCACGCTCAAGCGTGATAAGGATCTCCTGATGGACCGCTGCGAGTCTGCCCAAAGCGCCGTCCACCGCCTTAGCACCAGCGAACGCACCGCGCGTCACGAGCTCAGGGATGCGAAGAAAGAAGCGCTCCAGGCGAATGAGAACTTCGAAACCCTCAAGGCCGCGTATCTCTCTCTCGAGTCCACGTGAGCACCCTGCCATTTTCCTTACCAGCCAACTAATACCGACCGGCGAGCCGTGCCAGACATCTGAGTTGTTCCGCAGACACCAAGCGCAAGAGTGGCCAGGCCGCGATTGACAGCCCCGGTTCCTCGCCAAGGAAACCCAAGGGCTTCTCCAACGGGCGCCCCGTCAAGCCCATGCCCAAGCGCGCAAGGCTCCTGCCGACGATGACAGCAGGGTCGAGCGCTCAGATACCGCCCGGACCTACCACGCTCCGATTCGTCGACACGGACGTCGACCGCTCCAGCCTTTCCTTCTCGTCGCGGTCGTCGTCATCCCCGTCGCCGTCCGCGTCCATCAGGCCGTCGGCACCCACGCACAGTGGTTCCGGTTCAACCACAGCCAGCTGCACCCGTGCTACTCGCCATGCAACGTCCAGCAGCAGCGACTCAGACACGTCCGAGTCTGATGGCGACGGTGGTGTGGATGTGAATGTCTTCGCCCCACGCTATCACTATCACACCCGCTCTCGTACCACTTACACCGGCATGATCGAATTCCCGCGTTTGCGGCTTGAGAGATCAACTGCGAGCTGAACGATGAGCACAACTCCGTCGCGCAAGCTTGCTCATACCCGGACCAAGTGCATACGGTGACGGAGCGGTGACGGAGGAATAGACGTAGATCCGATTGTGTCGCTAGTTGATGGGTAAGAGGACATCCACCATGATATTGTTATATATATGGTTTCGAGTCGTAATGTTTAAGCTTTCTCGTCTCGTGCTCGTCTCGTGTATCAAAAACCCCTCGAGCCGGGGTCTGTCCGCCTTGAGCAGCCCAAAGTCGTGTGAGGCACGCGTGGTGGTACTCGACGAGGTGTCACACGACGATGAACAGGATGAGGTCGGCGTACCGCCCGAGCGCATCGAGTGTCAGTGGCGCGAGCCGGAGGACACGCGCCATCTGCGAGCGCAGATAGAACGCGACGCCGAACATGGGCAGTGGCTGCCGCACCATGAGTGGGGTCTGCAGGCCTACAGAGCGCGTCGCGCAGGCCGCTGACCTCGAATTTGTCCGCAGCGAGCCACGCTGCCGTCAATGTCCATTGCGCTGTCGTCCTTGCTCCAGCCCCGCGTGGCGTACGGCGGCGAGGCGGGGGATGACGAGACGGGGTAGATTGCGTACAAGTATTGACAACGTCACGCTTCTCCGAGTCTCCGGTACAGAGGGTCCGTCTTTGTGGCGATGGTCGTCGTCGTCGTCGTGTTTGCCGCATGGACCGGCGTGGGTCCAGGGGGGAAGTAAACATGTCTCGGGATGCTTTCGACAAGATGACCCGGAAGCCGAGCTCATCATGATGCACGGCCCGGGATCGGAGGTGTTTGCATCTGCGTCGTCAAATGGAGGTCCATAATCACAAGTAGGGCCTTGCTTCCTGTCGGCACTATACGAGTCTGCCGTGACCGCAACACAACGCCCCGGGGACTGGTGCCCACAATACACAGGTCTCTTGCCTGACTGAGCGCACGATTCCCGAGCTTCCTTAAACACCGCCGAATACCGCGACTGCGACTCCTACAGTAATATCAGAACACTTGACATTTGAAATATGAATCTACTACAAGAAACCGAGCCAGTGGAACAATCAAAATGGCAATTCTAGATCAACCTTCGAAACAAGTCTTTCTACTTCTTCTCCCAAGAGGCGAATGAATGGTGCCAAGCCATACAAACTTCTCGAGCAAGTTCCGCAGCGATCCCCGTCAGAGTCGCTGAGGGAGGGGCCAAGAATCGAATAGTAGTCCAGAGCCTCCACACAAGGAAGCTCCAGCAACGCATCGCGCGCGCGTGACATGCAGTCGTGCCACCGGGCGGTAGCCTCCCAGGGGTATCGCGAGGGACCCACCTCATAGTAGAAATACTGGCCACATGTGCAGTCAATTGAATCGAAACCGCGGGTTCGGCTTGCAAAGCCCCACCACGCACTGTCTGTCTGTGAGATCCAGGGAAGGTGGTCGGAGATGGCCTCAGCAGCAGTAGCAGAACAAGCACGGCGATATTTCCATAGTAGACAAAGAGCAGGTCCGTCTGGGAATTGCAACAGATCTTCCAGGCTCATTCGACACTTGAGTGACGCCTTCGCGGCTTGATGAGCTACGTCCCTTAATTCGTGGGAGTATGCGGCACAGAAAGCCTCTACGGGGTTGTCTTGCACGGCTCCTGCCAGTGATATCCCAGACGTTTTATTGAGACGTTGAAATACGATAGAGATGTCGTACTTTCTGGCTGCAACAAGAGCATCCATCATCTCATCCAACGACAGGGAAGTGATGGCCACCGATGCCGGGTAGATGCAACGCAAAAGAGCTGCAATGACCCTGCTATTCTCCGTCAAATCAATGACAGGTCGCTTCTCCAAGACGCTGGCATTTGGTTGCAGCAGTGACTTGAAGAAAGGGGAGGACGCGGCCAATATTGACCTGTAGATGTGGAAGTCAACCCGGTCAGAACTCCGAAGAGTGGTATCTGCGTCGGCGTAGTGGAATGGTCGGCCGAAGTTAGATGTCATTTCCTTTGACCCTTTGGGCTGCGCGTAGTGGTGAGAGATTTACTGTAGTCGATAGCGGGCACGAGGTTGCCGGTCAGGTGAGAATGGTGTAAAATGGCGTATGGCCAGTTGAGAGCGCGAGCGATGATAGAAGCGAGTTTAGACCTCGCTTTTGTTTGAGAGGAAAAACTTAGG